>APFE030653502.1:132951-212679 GCA_000404065.3 Pinus taeda
ATGTTTCCTTCTCACCTACATAGGGAGGTAAAGGAGGAATTTGCCAGTTTTGCTGCAGGAATAGATGATTATGCAGATATATCAGCTTTGTAGGAGATAAGCACCATGAATCCAGTTAGGTGGTGGATTTGTCATGGAGCAAATGGTGTACATTTGCAAAGCCTTGCCATTCGTATTCTTTCACAAGTGGCAAGCTCTTCATCAGCAGAAAGGAATTGGAGCACTTATGGTTTTATTCATTCTGTGAAGCGCAATAGGTTAGGCTCACAGAAAGCAGAGGATCTTGTTTATGTGCACTCCAACCTTCTCCTTGCATCTCGTAGGGGTCCAGAATACAACAATGGTCCTTCTAAAGAATGGGATGTGGATGCAGAAAATCCTGATTTGGAGCTCTCTCTTGCTGCCCTGAATATTGAGGAGGATTCTGGAAGTGGAGTTGGTGCATCATCTTCTTCAGCACCACCATCCACTCTTGAGCATTCTGCTGCTTCTATTTTTGATGAGGATTGTTATGATGAGGCTTAGTCTTTTGTGACTTGTCTCTATAGTTCTTGAGACTTGCTTCCTTATAGTCTTTATTGTACTTGCAGCCTCATATACTAATATAAATAAAGGCTGATTTTGGATTTTCCTGTTCCTATATTTTTATTTGCATTATGTGATGACTCATGACTCATGAGTAAATGTGATCATTGTGATGTAAATTTAATCTTAATGTTAAAATGTTTAAGTAAATGTATCATAATTCATTAATGCTTTATAATTTTTAAAATTTTAAATGTTCTTAATATATATATATATATATAAAATATTATTATATATATTCGCGTTTCCCCGTTTCCAAAATTTGGGGAGGTCGCGTTTCGTTTCGCTTCCGCGTTTCGTACCGTTTCCCCGTTTCCCCGTTTCGTGCAACCTTGCTATTGTAGCTATTTTAAGGTCGTTACTATTGTAGTTATGTAGCTGGAGAGCATGCTAACTAAAGATCTAAGTGATGTTGATGACATGGCTTGAGGAAGCCATTGTTCACTATTTTGAAATTTCCTAGTTCATGTTTGGAGATGCCTTAAGGAAAATTTTGAATGTAGTATGACAATGGACATATATCAATGTATCGTGATTCTTATTAATATGTAAACTCCAATTTGCATTTGACATGAAACTAGAAATTTTGAAATTTCAATGTGAATGTTGAATGTTCAATGATGTGCATGTTTAAATATTTAAAGTTTAAATCATAAATATTTTATTTTTCTTGTTTAACGTTGGAAAATATACAAATTCATATATATATACCCCAAACGAACCCACACACTTTGTTTCAAAAAGTGACGTACCTATCCCCGTCCCTGTCCTCAAATCCATGTTTCCTGGCAACATAGCTATTGATCATTGGAAGATTAAATTGTTTTGAAATATTGCTAATTGAAGGTAAAAATTGGGCTAAAGTGATTGTAACAACATAAAACAATGGAAATTTAACATGGTATCAAAGCCAAGGTGAAGACAAGCCTAAGGAGACAAGAGATGTGAAATCATCTTTAAAAGAAATTGAAGGAGCCTATTTGACTTTGTCAATATTTCTACCTCTTACTTAAAGGATTCTGAGAAGGTGGGTGACTCATCAAACTTTGCTGCTTGGAAGATTAGGTTGGAAGTGATATTAGATGAAAATGATGTCTTGGAATATGTGGAAGGAAAGGTTCCCGTGCCTTTGAAAAATGCTCTTGTTGCTGCCAAATCCAAGTACAAGAAAGGTGAGCTCAAAGCCAAGAAAATTCTCATTGATGGTTTGCAAGATCGAGGTGTTATGGGCAGTTTGACTACAGTTGACCGCAGGAAATCTGAGTTTGACTGTGGACTTTCTCTCTTCTTTGATTGTGGATTTTGGGACCATTTTGATTGATCTTTGACTAGTTTGGAATGCTGCATTGACTAGCAGTGTGACTGAGACTTTTGGAGGGTTGTTAACCATTGACTAGAGGATTTGTTAGGGCATCATTTGCTGCTATTGACTTTAACCAGATTTGACTTGGAACAAATTTGACTATTGGCTCATCATTTGGATATTGGTTGGTTGATTTTGTTGGATAGTCAAATGATTGACTTTGACTCTTGATTGGTGAATCAGAACATTTTACTCTCTCCACTGAACATTTTATGACAATCTAATAAGAAGAAGAATTTGAAAGGGTTTTCCTCCATGTGGGGTTTTTTATCCTTGTCTTTGACCAAATTTGGTGTCTTTTGTGATTGCTCTTGATTGTCTACTACTCTACATTGCATTTACTATTCTATCTACAATTACTATTGATCTACATTGCACGGGTTCGCGAACTCGGGGGTGGGGTTCTTGAACCTATCTCGGGTTCTTGTTCCCAAGTACCGGGTTCAAGTACGGGTTCTTCTAAAACACACCCAAAAGAACCGGGTTTTTCGAGTAAGCACCAGGTTCTTCACAACCAAAATTTGGGTTCTTTTGTCTAATTGGGTGCGTCAAACCCCAAAATTGGGAACGTTAGGGTTAATTTTTTTACTGATTTTGTTTTATTTCTTTTCAATCTCGACCTTTTTACTTCTCTTTTTGCAGTTTCGACCTAGAGACGACCATTGTAGATTCATTGTGTAGGCCAAATGTCATTACTATTGTAGCTATTTTAAGGTCGTTACTATTGTAGTTATGTAGCTAGAGAGCATGCTGACTAAAGATCTAAGTGATGTTGATGACATGGCTTGAGGAAGCCATTGTTCACTATTTTGAAATTTCCTAGTTCATGTTTGGAGATGCCTTAAGGCAAATTTTGAATGTAGTATGACAATGGACATATATCAATGTATCATGATTCTTATTAATATGTAAACTCCAATTTGCACTTGATATGAAACTAGAAATTTTGAAATTTCAATGTGAATGTTGAATGTTCAATGATGTGCATGTTTAAATATTTAAAGTTTAAATCATAAATATTTTATTTTTCCTGTTTAACGTTGGAAAATATACAAATTCATATATATTACAATTTATATATATATATACCCCAAACGAACCCACACACTTTGTTTCAAAAAGTGACGTACCTATCCCCGTCCCTGTCCTCAAATCCATGTTTCCTGGAAACATAGCTATTGATCATTGGAAGACTAAATTGTTTTGAAATATTGCTAATTGAAGGTAAAAATTGGGCTAAAGTGATTGTAACAACATAAAACAATGGAAATTTAACATGGTATCAAAGCCAAGGTGAAGACAAGCCTAAGGAGACAAGAGATGTGAAATCATCTTTAAAAGAAATTGAAGGAGCCTATTTGACTTGGTCAATATTTCTACCTCTTACTTCAAGGATTCTGAGAAGGTGGGTGACTCATCAAACTTTGCTGCTTGGAAGATTAGGTTGGAAGTGATATTAGATGAAAATGATGTCTTGGAATATGTGGAAGGAAAGGTTCCCGTGCCTTTGAAAAATGCTCTTGTTGCTGCCAAATCCAAGTACAAGAAAGGTGAGCTCAAAGCCAAGAAAATTCTCATTGATGGTTTGCAAGATCATTTACTTGTTTATGTTGGAAGCTTGAAGAAGTCTAAGGATATTTATGTCAAGTTGGTTGGGATGTATGTAGTCAACAACTTGAATCACATCCTCTCCTTGAAAAATCAACTCAAAGAGATGAAGATGAACAAAGGGTGTTCAAATTCCTAAACGAGAATCCTATTGCAGCAACTGGTATTATTTCTCCTAACTCATAGATTAATTATTCAGTTTATTACTACGGCAACATCGAAATAAACACACTGCAACCTTCACAAATAGAGAGAAATTCTCTCACTCCACAGGCAATCCTGACGCTAGCTTCTGCAAAAATTTGGCCATCCAAACCCCAGCGTGAGCCCTTCTATGCTGCCTCTGCACTATCTCTCACACATGTGGCTCAATTCTGCCTCTGATCAAACCATCTAGCCTGCCTCTGCTATTGGAAGTGACTCTTTGGCCTTCTAGAAGACTTTCTCGTCCTTTGGAAACTGAATCGGCCTCCTCCTCAGCTAAATCGAACTGCTCTGCGTCAGCCTCTGCGCTACTTTTGTGTGGATCACTTTTGCCACTTGCTGCTGCCTTTCTGTATCTGGAAAACGTCCTCCGATCACTGCTCCTGCCCCTGGCCCTCTCTCACTGTTTCGATCTCTAGCTCTCCGACAGCTTACGGCTGCTACTCTGGAAATCGATCTGCCAAGAAAATCGAATTTCTGGTGTATCTTCTCCAAGTGCCCATCGATCCCTTCTTATGTCTTCCAGTTGGGACTCCAACAACCAAGATTAAAACTTAATCAATGGCATAGATCATTTTTGGATCGATCCGTGTGAGTTTTTAGATGATTCTCACCTTATCTCAATTAACACTGATTAATTAACCATATTTCCTAAGTTTAGACTTGGGAAATATTAAAAAAATTCAGTTAATAATCTAATTGAAACACTTCCAGGTGGAATTTCCAAAAACACTTTCTAGGTCTTGGAGATATCATGTATTCTAGCCTCTCCACCAAATATCGTGGTTAGAACCAATGTTATCGGAACTGGACCAAAACTGGCTGAGCTGACTGGTCTGATTGGTTTGGGGTCAAATCTAGTCCAGACCGACCCTCCCAACCGGAACAGACCAGTCCGATACAGAACCAGTCTATTTTGGTTTAGAGGCCGATTCCGTCGGTCTGCAAAGCCCGCAATCGTGTGGCCCAGGCTTAAAAAAATCATTCTTTTTTTTAACTAATTTCTAACCTAGTCTAGCCCCCTAAAGCTATTTAAACACCCCCACCTCCTCTATTTCACTCACACTATTCATTCGAGTCTCTTGCAATTCATGAGCTGAGTTCGGTGAGGAGAATTCAAAGAGTTTTTTGCAGGGTTGTTCTGAGGGAGATTTTTTGCAGATTTGAAGAGTTGATTGGAGTCTTGGAGAGCTGTTGGATTGGGAGATTTTTGAGCTGCTTCAAAGATTTTTTTTCTTTGAGATCTTAGGGTTTTCTTCAGTAGTTTTTGGAGTTGGTTGGAGAGTTTTTTTTTTTAAATTTTGTTGGGGCTACTACATATCTGATTTTAGAGGATTTTTGAGCTGATTTTCTCCAAAAAATTTATTGGGTAAATCAAGGAAATTTTTTCCATCTATTTTTGTTTCATTTTCTCCAAAAATATTTTTTCCCAAAAAATTAAAAAACCCTAGTGTTTTTATGTAGATTGGTAGGGGTTGCTCCAGAGCTAATTTGGGAGGATTTTGGAGTTAATTTTCTTTAGAAAATTAAGAGGGAAAATCAAAGTATTTTTTACAACCATTATTGTTCTATTTTTCTCCAAAAATCTATTTTTTTACCTAATTTTTTTAAAACCCTAGTATTTTTGTGCAGAATCCAGACTTGTAATTTTTTTTGGAAAAAGATTATGATCGTTATTTTTTTCTCAACAATTGTTGAAATTTGTAGGGTTATTTTGAGGGATTTCGTTGGCAAATTTCTAAGGGAAATTTTGGAGTTGATTGAAGAGTTTATTTTCTGATTGGTTGGAGCTTCTTCTCTTCTCAAAATTTACATATTCCTTTTTTATTTTTCTCTAAAAAAAATTGCCATAAAATTCTAAAAACCCTAGGGTTTTCTATGCAGATTTTTCATTTCTTCTTGTAGAAGTTGTCATGGCCCCCAAAAACAAGAATGGTTCAACTTGGGTTCACTACCATTTAAATGAACAAGGGATAAAAGTCTGCAACTATCGTGGGAAGAAAGTCAAGGGTGGGAGGATCCATAGAATTAAAGAACACCTAGCACATTGGAGAGGGCAACTAAAACATTGTGAAAATGTTTCTGATGATCTTAAAGCTGAGACACAAAGTCTAATTGAAACCTACAGTGATGAAAAGGGGAGAAACAAAAGAATTAAAAAATATATAGGCAAAAGTCAAAAGGATGACGCTATGCTTAGTGACCCTGATTTTGAAGAATATACACCCAATTTTGAAGATTCCTCTAGTTTCCCTGCTAGAGTTGGAGAGGGTAGTTCAAGTGCTTTTAATTTGAAGAGGACAACAACCCGTAAAATGATTGACTCCTTCTTTGTACCTCACACCACCCCTGGTTCTTAACCAACCCTTGATGCTAAATGGAAGAAGATAGAGAAAGAGGCTGCATATGAGTGCATTGCTAGATGGTGTTATGATGCAAACATACCTTTTAATGCTATTAATTCTGCATATTATCAACCTATGATTGTTGATATAGCTTCATGTGGAGTAGACTTCAAAAGCCTTAACTTTCATTATATTAAGGGGCCACTTTTACAAAATGAGGTCCAAAGAATACAAGAGTACCTTACAGAGCACAAGCAATCATGGACCAAAACATGATGCACAATTATGTCTGATGGATGGACTGATGGTAGATCTTGCACCATACTAAATTTCTTAATTGCTTGTCCAAAAGGTACTATGTTTTTCAAATCTATCGATGCATCTGATTAGGTGAAGGATTCACAATTGCTATTTCGTCTTTTGGATGAAGTAGTTATGGAAGTGGGGGTTGAAAATGTTGTACAAATGATCAATGATAATTCCTCTGTTGCAGTCGGAAAGATGTTGGAGGAAAAACACCCCACCATTTGGTGGTCTCCATGCACATCCCATTGTTTGGACTTCATGCTTGAGGATATTGGCAAAATTGAGTGGGTGAAGAAGTGTGTGGATGATGCAAAATCCATAACCAGGTACATCTACAACTACTCATGGGTTTTGAACCTTATGAGAAAGCACACAGGGAGTAAAGAGCTTGTTTGATCAACCATCACACGATTTGAAACCAACTTTCTTTCGTTGCAATCCCCAATTAAGATGTTTTCATGTGATGAATGGAATTCATCTCAGTGGAGCAAAAACGCTGAATGGAAACAGATGATTGACCAAGTATTTGACAAAATATTTTGGTCAAAGGTAGAGGAGATTGTGCTATTTAGTGAGCCTCTTGTCAGAGTTTTGTGGATGGTGGATAGTGATAATTTACCTGCCATGGGTTTTGTTTATGAGGCCATGGATCAGTCCAAGGAACAAATAAAGAT
This sequence comes from Pinus taeda, assembly GCA_000404065.3. Lineage (NCBI taxonomy): Eukaryota > Viridiplantae > Streptophyta > Pinopsida > Pinales > Pinaceae > Pinus > Pinus taeda. The sequence continues at coordinate 140,037 of APFE030653502.1, forward strand.
AGCATATGGGGATAAAAGACAAAAGTACATTCCTCTATGGAGAATTATTGATGAAAGATGGAACAAACAACTCCAAAGACCTTTACATGCAACTGACTACTACTTAAATCCAAGGTATGTATTTTGGATTTCAATGCTTATTGCTTATAAGTTATAAGTTTTAACGTTTAAGTTTTGTTGACTTGATGAATATGTTTTTGTTTTCTGAATTTTGAAGGTACCATTACACTACAAATTTTGAGGCTGATGGAGAGGTATTAGGGGGATTGTATAAATGCATTGAGCGCATGGTCCCAGATTCCAAGACTCAAGATCAGATTCATAACAAGCTTTTGAATTTCAGGGAGAGTATTGATACCTTTGGAATTTCTATGGCTGTATGAAATAGAGCAAAGAGTCCCCCATGTAAGAACTGTTAAAATTTGCAAATCTTTATATAAATTCAGCTGCTAATATTTTATTTTCCTTCCACCTTTTTTGCAGCTTATTGGTGGCAACACTTTGGTGGTGAATGCCCTCAATTGCAAAAAATTGCAATTCAAATATTGAGCCAGACATGTAGTGCTTTAGGGTGTGAGCGGAATTGGAGTGTGTTTGAGTGTAAACACACTAAGAAGAGGAATCGTTTGGAGCAAAAGCAGTTGAATGACATGGTTTTTGTTCATTACAGCCTTAGGTTGAGGCGTAACCAATTGCTGAATAAAATCCTTGAATCAAGCAACATTGTCTTGGCTGAATTTGATCCAACATCAGAATGGGTTGTGGAGAGTCAAGCACCAACATTTGACAATGACGACCTTTCTTGGTTGGGCTTGGACCCACCTCCAGAGGATGCAAAGGCAGATGTATCAGAAGCACTAGTAGCAACTTCAGGGCTAGGGGAATCAAGCCATAATCCCATTGTAGACTTGGATGCTACTCATTCTTCAATTGAGGATGAGGAGGATGACCAAGATGATGATTCTGATGATGATTGATCATTGATTTGCTGTGGCTATAGCTTGTAGTATTGTAGACTGTAGTATCATACTATGATCTATCATGTTATTTTGGACTATAAAGGCCTGCTTCTTGATGTTTGTAACATTTCTGGTTCAACAATGTTTTGCAATAAGTGCTATTTTGTTTATATGCACTATTACTTGCTATATAAATGAGAAATTTTGCATATTTGTGTCTAAATGGTTTGGATTCATGTGGATGCACATGAATATATCTTGTCTCTTTAAAATATGAATATTTTGTGTGTGTGTGTGTTTTTTTTTGTTTTTTTCTTCGGTTCCGACCGGTTCTTGGTCCACAAGGTTTTTCAGTTTGATCACCAGTTTAGTTCTGATAACATTGGCTAGAACACATCTGATCCTACAAAAACCAACACTCCCTCTTAGTAAGGAATGTGTTATAGTGCTGCACACCCTGTCACAACACCCTGTCTCCGTATCATCTCCTGTCACGCTGCTGATGTCTGGCCATTATTGCCCACCAACCACTGCACAACTTTGATATATGCTGCATCTGTGCTGCTGTTGACCCTGCTGAATTGTTGCCAACATTGCATCTACACTGAAACTCTGTTGCTGTTGCAACTGCAACATCTGCAACTGAAAAACATCCAAAATACTGAATCATCTGTGATCAGTATGATGTATTTGTCACTTGAGTCTTTGAATGCTACTAGCATTTGCACTGTCTACTGAAGACTCTGCGTTGCTGTTAACTCTGCACTGTTGCCAACTTTGCACTGTGCTCTCAAGCATCTGACTGCTACTAATCTGCAACTGTCACCCTGGTATTGATTGTTGAAAAATGTAACTAGGTTCGGTCTTCATAATTGTATTTGAGTCATAATAGAATGTACTTATGAAAAAGAATGAAAATAAATTTTATTATTATTATGACTTATTAAAGCATGGGTTTCATGCCTGGGTCATCATGTTTTAGGTCAAAGTCCCCATTGAGGACTTCTAGGATTTATTCTAAGTCAATAGAGTCATTATACATTTAAAGAGATCCTTCTTGGGCGTTTGAATCATGTGAAAAGAATTATTTTTGAGTAAAAAATGAATTATGTCACCTCCACACCAAGTCGGTCTGAAGAAGATCAAGTCGGCCTCAAGAAAGGTAATTCGACCTCACCAAAAGCCTATATATTGAAGCAGTTCTACTCATTTGGAGGACAATCACACACACAAGTTCGATCTCCTAGAAGACGCTATGAAAAAGTGCAAAGTTGCAGTGGAAGAAGGAGAATTGCAGGATCAAGGGTTTTGGGTTATCTCTCTCTCTCTCAAACGTGTGATTTTCTGGGCTACGGCATTGAGGTCAAAGTTCTGTTATGACATGAAGAAGTTCCGTTACGACATCAAGAAGGTCAGTTATAGCATCAAGGTCGAAGACCTAAGTGCTCCAAGGTCGAAGTTGTTGCATTAAGATTGAAGTTGCTAGGTCGAAGATACTACTGCATCGATGTGATGCTGCTGCTACTACTGCATCTAGGTCGAAGACAGTACTTGAAAGTGATCATCTGCTGAAAAAGGAAAGCGCTGACTTGGTGTGGAGGAAGTCTGTGTCTAAGTCAAGAGTCTTGGATTATCTCAGGAAAAGCTATTGAAGGAAGAGTTGTTGACTGCATTTTCCCTAAGATTGGGGTTTTGCCCTGACTATCCACCTACATCTGGTGTCCTTGATCTTCATGCTATTGTTTTGGTAATTGTTTGATGAACTAAGATAAAAGAAGAACATAAGAAAGTTAATAAGAATGCAAGAATCTCACAAGTAATTATCAAGAATAAGAAAATATTTTTTCCTTTCCGATTTTCTAACACTGACTGCATCAACTGCCCGTAATCCATCTTGCTATTGAATATTATGGGCCCCTGTAGCAAGGTATTGATCCATGAGGTTGACTCCTCAAGGATCCAACCCAATCTCTGTAGCTCTCTGGGGCTACAACACCAAGTCACCCCACCTCACTCCTGGAGGTATGTGGGCAATCATCACGAAGTATTTCTCCAACCTGGATGACAACCTATCGATCTTAGCAGAAATTCCCTGCTGGTCCTGCTTCTCCGACTTTTCCCTTCTTCCTTAGAGGACACTGGGTACTGTAGTGACCAAGCTCACCACACCTGAAGCACTTGACCTTTGACAGGTCCTTCTTCTTCTTCTGCTTCCCTTGCCCCTGACTGGTAACTTGAGATGCGAGGGCCACATTCTCCTCCTCCTTCTGTCTGCTACTACTGTTGCCACTGATGGAGCTCCTCAATAAAGCTCATCTCAATTCTTCCTGTTGCCCACATTCTGTCCCATCTTGGTAGCATGTCTCTGCCCAATATACTTTGGACGAAGACTTGCCAATCCTCAGAGACACTGTTGAGTGCCAATTGTACTAGCTCTGAAGGTTGAGGCGTTGCCCCAACAACTGACAGCTGGTTTCAGACCTCCTGAATCCTGATGAGGAAGGGATCTATGCCTTTCCCCTTCTGCATCCTGATGCATCTCAGCTTCTCCTCTAGGAAAATCTTCCACTGCTCAGAAGTGCCCTGGTATATAGTGGAGAGAGCATCCCACATCTCTTTGGTTGTTCCCTTGGCCGCTATATGTGAGACTATATGGTCCTGGACTCCATCCAGGATCAACCGCTTCGCTTGTGCCATCTCCTTCCTATATTCCTTGAGCTGGTCTGCATCCTAAGGAACTGCCACTACATTATCAACGTAGGCTTTCAGGCCATATTCATCTAGAAGGAAGGACATCCTGACATTCCAGATGATATAATTGGATGATCCATCCAACCTATCCTGATCTCTAAGCCCGACAGTGGCCATCTCTGAAATTGTCGAAAACTCCCTCTTTCCCTGTGCTCAGCTTTTGCTTTGATATTCGCACTCCCTTTTGGAATGCGTAACCCTGCTAGCTGCTACTGCCAATCTACAACTAGAAATTCAAACTTCCGAGACTCAAAGTTCCCTGAGGAAAAATTTCCCTTTGCTGTGTGTGCTTTTCTCTTCCACTCGGTGCGGATTCTGCTTTTGCAACTTGCAACAAAACCCTTTGCTTCCAATCAAGGAATCTGCTTAGCGAAAATCAGAGCTGCAACTGTTCTCTTTGACTATTGGAATCACTCTCCTGGGCAAATCAATTTTTTCTGCCATTGAAAAAAGTCAAACTGCTGCTTCAACAATTTTGGCCTGCCTGTTTGGATATAGCGTTGCCCCTGAAAATTTCGGCTTGCTACTCCGTAGCAGCGAAATTTTCTTCTTCGCTTCTGAGCTTCCCGACTAATCAATAACTCTTTGGTACCATGTTAAAATTCTTCAACTGGAATCCTATTGCAACAATTGGTATTATTTCTCCTAACCGATAAATTAATTATTAAGTTTATTGCTACGACAACATCGAAATAAACACACTGCAACCTTCACAAATAAAATTGCGGAAAATAAATAGCATTGGAATTGAGAAAATATTAGCACATACACACATAAAATGACACCGTTGTTTTTGGACAAATGTCCCTGGAAAAACCCAACTTGGGAAAACCGGTGTAGCGGTGAGGGTTTTTATTATTATGTAACAGTGAATTTTGAGTACAATCTATGGATGCCCCACTGACAATCCAATTAGCAAGTATTTGATAGAAATAATTAGAGAGAAAAATTTTCTCACTCCACAAGTAATCCCGACACTGGATTTTGCAAAAATCTGGCTGTCCAAACCCCAGTGTGAGCCCTTTTGCGTTGCCTCTGTGTTGTCTCTCACACGTGGCTCGATTCTACCTCTGATCAAGCCGTCTAGCTTGCCTCTGCTGCTGGAAGTGACTCTCCAACCTTCCAGAAGACTTTCCCGGCCTCTAGAAACTGTATTGACCTCCTCCTCAGCTCAATCGAACTGCTTTGCGTTGCTTCTGTGTCGATCACTTCTGCCACTTCTTGTTGCGTCTCCGGGTCTGGAAAACTTCCTCGAGATCACTGTCCCTGCCCTTCACTCATTGCTTCAATCTCTGACTCTCTGGCAGCTGACTGTTGCTACTATGGCAATCGATTTGCTAAGAAAATCGAATTTCTGGGGTTCTGGTGTGTTTTCTCCAAGTGCCCATTGATCCCTTCTTATGTCTTCCTGTTGGGACTCCAACGATCAATATTAAAACTTAATCAATGGCTCAAACCATTTCTGGATCGATTCGTGTGAGTTTCTAGGTGATTCTCACCTTATCTCAATTAATACTGATTAATTAACCATATTCCCTAGGTTTAGACTTATGAAATATTTAAAAAAATCAGCTAATAATCGAATTGAGACACTTGTAGGTGGAATTTCCAGAAACGATTTCTAGGTCTTGCAGATCTCATGTATTCTAGCCTCCACCAAATTTCGTGGCTAGAACACATCTGATGCTACAAAAACTAACAAAGGGGAATCTGTGGAATCCTATGTCAGGAGGGTATCCGGCATAAGGGATCAATTGCACACTGCAAGAGAGCTTATATCTGACAAAGAGCTGGTGATGGTGACTCTTCAAGGTCTTCCTCCTATTTGGGAAACCTTCTTTACAACTAAAAGCAACAATAATGTACTTCTCACATTTGATGAGCTCGTTGGTAAATGCACTCAAGAAGAGACCGAGATGATTGCTAGAGGGAGGATTCAAAAGCATGAAGAAGGAAAGCCCTCTGCATTTGCTGCTCAAGCCAAAAAGAGAAAAGGAAGAGGAAGACCATCTGGTTCAAGAAGGCCTCCTCCTGAATTGAAGGACTTCAAGAGAAGAGGAAGTAGAATTTAATGCTTTAACTGCCACAAGCATGGTCATTATGCTTGAGAATGTTCGAAAAAGAGAAATGATTCAAAATCCAACTACAACAACAATTGAGGCTTCAATTCAATAATCCAAGAAGAGGAGATGATAGAAGAAGAAGGGATGATAGAAGAAAAAGAGATGTTCAGAATTATCATGAAGAAGGTCATCGTCCTCAAAAGAGGTCAAGTAATTCCAAGTATGAGAATAATGCAACTACTTCCTAATCTGAATATATTCTTATTTCTGCTCTTTCTAGTTCTTCCCCTCCGAATTCATATGATGGTTGTTAGATAGTGGGGCTTCTAGACATTTCTCTGGATACTAGGAAGTCCTCTCGAACCTGGTTGAGAGGGAGACAAATTTGAAAATCATCCTTGGATACAACACTACTCATCCTATGAAGGGTTGTGGTTATGTCAGATTTCATTTGGACTTTGGTGAATCCGTTCTTCTTCATGATGTTATGTATGTTTTGGGACTAAAGAAGAACTTGGTATCTATATCTGCTTTGGAAGGCAAAGGGATGAGAGTAGCTTTCATAAGAGGAAAAACCCTCACCTAGCTTATGGAATCTCACATGAGGGATGCTTTTACCTTGGGATCTAAAATTGAAGGACTCTATAGAGTCAATAGGAGACCTCTGCTAGCAATGGTCCATGACATCAATCATCAAAGTGAACTATGGCACCAAACGTTGGCACATCTACACTATGAAGCCCTACCGAAATTGAAGAAGTTAGTCTCTGGAATACTTGATGTTCATGCTAGTCATGATGGAGTATGTCCGGGATGTGCTAGTGGAAAGAAGACAAGGGGACCATTCCCCTCCAACAAGAACAAGACCGATGGTATTCTTCAACTCATTCATTCTGACCTATGTGGACCAATGCTGATGCACTGTCTTGGTGGCCATCTCTACTGCATAATCTTTATTCATGACTTCTCCACGAAGACATGGATATTCTACTTGAAGCATAAGGATGAGGCTTTTGATATGTTCAAGGACTTCAAGGCACTAATAGAAAATCAAATAGGGAAGAAGATCAAGGTCTTTAGGTCTGACAATGGTCGAGAATAAACATCAAATGAGTTCGTTGACTTTTGCAAGAAGGCAATAAGCAAGAAGAAAATAGTGTACCTTATAATCCCGAGCAGAATGGAATAGCTGAAAGAAAGAACAAGTCCATCGTGGAAGCTTCCCGAGCTATGCTGCATGATCAAAAGCTGCTGAAGTTCCTCTGGGGAGAAGCTACAAATGCAATGGTCTATGTTCAAAATAGGGTTCCTCATCAAGCTTTGAATAACAAGACTCCAAAAGAAGTGTTGGCTGGTGTAAAGCTTGATATTGGACATCTTAGGATATTTGGTTGCCCCGTATATTTTCGTGTGCTAAAGGATAAGAGGATCAAGCTAGAAGCCATTGGAAAGAAAAGAACGTTTGTTGGATATTGTGCTCTAAAGCCTTTTGAATATATATATATATATATATATATATATATATCTGACCAAAGGAAAATCGAGTTTAGTAGGGATGTAACTTTCAATGAAGATGTTGTGCTTGGAAAAGCAAGGGATCTTCCTCCGCCTCCTCCTGAGAAGAAAGATGATGATATGAACCTACTAGAAAGTCCTTTTGTGCCCGAAACAAAGAAGGATATTATTGATGATCCCATGGACCCCTTGGTTTCTCCTCCAAGTGATCCCCTTGCTAGGAAGAGACCATTGTGGCTTCGTGATACATTACAGGATGCTGACATACATGTTCCTGCCAAAGGGACCTTTAGAGAAAGCAAGAAGCCATGCTGGTACTAGGGATACGTTGTAGCTACGAGCTTCATCATATAGGCTAAACCTCCCACTTTTGATAAAGCATTGAAAGAGTAGGTTTGGAAGGATGCCATGGCCGAAGAGTATGAAAAATTATGAAGAATGATGTATGGGATATTGTTCTGAGACCTAGAGGAAAGTCTGTCGTGTCTTCAAAGTGGTTATGCAAGATTAAGCATGGAGCCGATGGAAGCATTGAGAAATATAAAGTGAGGTTTGTGGCTAGCGGTTTCTCTCAGAAAGAGGGAGAAGATTATGATGACATATTTGTACTTGTTGCTCGCTACACCACCATTAGATCGATTGTTGCCCTTGCTGATAGTCAAGGATGGACTCTTCACCAGATGGATGTGAAGATTGCATTTCCTCATGGCATATTACAAGAAGAAGTATATGTTGAGCAGCCTCACAGATTTGAAGTGAAGGACATGAAGACTCATGTTTGCAGTTTAAAGAAAGCTCTATATGGCTTGAAGCAAGCCCCCAAAGCCTAGTATGCTCGCATTGATCGTTACCTGGTGAAGCTTGGACTCACAAGAAGCAGTGTTGATCCAAACCTCTACTTCAAAGTGGTCCAAGGTATGCCTTTAATTTTGGTTTTATATGTTGATGGTTTATTCTTGACAGGTAGTGAGCCAGTGATGCTTGAGTGTAAGAGGGAGTTGTCTTCTGAGTTCGAGATGAAAGATCTTGGTTTGATGCATTACTTCTTGGCACTAGAGGTGTGGCAAAGACCTGTAGAGATTTTCCTTTCTCAAGGAAAATATGTCGTGAAGCTGTTGGAAAGATTTGGAATGGTAGAATGCAAGTTCCTAACCACATCAATGGATATGAACTTCAAGAAGCTATGTGGAGATGCCGTTGGACTTGATTTGGCAAATCTTTTTGAGTATAGACAATTGATACGGACGTTGATGTTCCTCGTGAACACTCGTTTAGACATATGTTTTTCAATCAACACTTTGAGTCAATTCATGACCGAGTCCCTTCATGCACATTGGGTTGCTTCCAAGCATGTGTTAGGATATTTGCATGGGACAATCAATCTTGGTTTGAGATAGACTACTGGAGATGTAAGACTGCATGGATGCACTGATGTTGACTGTGTTGGAAATGTTATTGACACGAAAAGCACATTAGGATGCTGCTTTAGCTTGGGGTCTACCATGATATCTTGGATGAGTAGGAAACAAAAGTCTGTAGCTTTGAGCATAGGCGAGGCAAAGTATATTGCTGCTAGCATGGCTAGTTGCGAGGCAGTTTGGTTGAGGAAGCTCTTTGGAGAGTTGTTTGAGCAGGTCCTGGATACGATCGTGATATATTGCGACAAGTGGGATCCGATTGGTAAAGAATCTTGTATTTCATGACAAGTCCAAGCATATTGAGATCATGTATACTGATGAACCTAGGTATTGCAACAAGAATGTTGCAACTCCCAGGGCTACTAGCTTTACTTATCAACTCGGGGTTCATGCAAACTTGGAGGTGACAGTGCTATATGCACAAAGTGAAGGTACTGCTTGTTGTCACTGCTCATCTGTCAAGAGACCCCAGGGGTTCCAAGCTCGACTTCTATAGGGTCAGAAGAAGCTTAACTCTTTGATGGAAGAAGAGCAAATCTATCCTAAGGGAGAGCTACTTCTACTGCAGTATTGAAAAAAACATGTAATGATAAACCATACCATAACCTAACTAACCATCCAAACAGCTATGCTAAGCAGAATTGCTAAATTAACACTAATCTAATGCTGCTATCTAAGTTGCAAAGGTAAAGAGCATCAAAACTAGACTAAGGTGTAAGCAAAGGAAACTAAGCTAAATCAATTTTCAAGCAGAAGAGCAATCAGAGGTCGAAATCAATGAAAGGAGGACGTAAGGATGCGGTTGCACATAGGGACCATTGGATCGATCAATGAGCAGAAGATGGACTTATCGCGGGGTCTTAAGCGAATAAATGGATGAACAAGGTTAATGAAGCAATGAACGACGGAGATCGTATCGCGGGGTCTTAAGCGAATAAATGGATGAATAAGGTTAATGAAGTGATGAACGGCGAAGATCGTATCGTGGGGTCTTAAGTGAATGGATGGACGAACAAGGTAACAAAGCAGATGAATGACAGAGATCGTATTGTGAGGGATTAAGTGAGTGGATGGACGAATGAGGTTAACAGGAGCGATGAACGAATGAGATCTTATTGCACGGGTGAAGTCAAGAGATGGACGACGGAGATCGTATTGCGGGAAAAAGAAATGTGCGAAAATGATGGAGTGGGTTTCTAAGGCGGTAAGTAGTTTCTCACGCGCCCTCAAGGCAGTAAGCGGAATTATGAAATTTCATGCGATTAGCCTAATTGCGCGACACGTAGCACAAGAAAACCACTTTTCTCGTGTGTTCTATGGTGGATAACGGTCGTGCACTAATCCACGCGAGATTGCATGATAGCCATTGGATTAGGCAGGGCTGATCAATGGTGGAGATCAGCCAAGCTAGTTGGCGATCGGGTGAAGCGACAGCTGTTGGATCAGGCAATGCTGATCAACGGGGGAGATCAGCCAAGCTAGTTAGCGATCGGGTGAAGCGACAACCGTTGGATCAGGCGGGGTTGATCAACGGTGGAGATCAACCAAGCTAGTTGGCGATTGGGTGAAGCGACAACCGTAGGATTAGGCAAGGCAAATCGACGATGGGGACTTAAAGCGCATAAACTAAGTGGCAGTTGGGAAAACTAATGGATCAGACGGTGATTGTGAAGGTTTGTTGTGGATCGGACGACGAGGAAGCGATGCATGAAGAACGTGCTAAAGGAGGTTTGTAAAGGAAAACGACAGAAAAACACAGTGAGGTGAACGAGTAATTGCATCAAACGAAAAACTCCATAGCTCATGCGAAAACCAGAAACCTGTGTTTTTTGGGCTACAGAAGGGCCCCTTCCTCAAGTCATGGTCCCAAAGGGAGGAGATGAGGCTGAGACACCCGTGCGCAACCTGATAGTGATCTTTTTCTCCTAACTAACCTGTGAACTGAAAGAAGGCATAAATGGAAGTAAACTACAGCAAATGCAGCTACTGAAGCAAGTGAACAGGAAAACCGTGAATAATCTACGCTATATTGCTGTAACGAAAGTGCAACTATTTAAGCAAATAAACAGTGAAAACCATAAGGCTACTTAAGCAAATGAACATAAAACCATGAAACTACTTAAGCAAATAAACAAGATAGAACTCTATGCTAGCATACATATACATTAAAGAGGAGCTTTGGCTGCTTGGGTCGGGCCCTAACCCAAGAGCTTTAGCCCTCAGAGTTAACTCAGAGCTAGCTTAAACAAAACTCATTCTTATTATAAAAACCATGGATTACATAGCAAACTGTCACAAGTCTTTGCAGCTTAGAAATAAAACAGAGTTTTACACTAGAAGTCCGAATCCTGTTGAGGTCCTAAGCCTCTCTACTTATACATCTGATAAACTGGTTTATGTCCTTTTCCTTGCTCGACTGTCTTCTAGTCTTCAAAGTGATGGTTGTTTGCACTCCGAGCTGGTGGAGGAATATTCAAATGGAGAGGTAGTAAATGAGGAGGATTTACCTCCTATAATTACTCTCCCTTGTCCCATTCTAGTTTTACCAAGGTCTTTGCCATAGTTCCTTGCCTTTATCCTTTATACCTGCATTTTTCCTTGCTTTTATCCTTTATTCTTGCATTACATGCACATTAGACCACAAAGCCAAATATCCAACTCTAACTCATTTCATAAACAAAATTTAATCAAAAGTATGCAATAAATTGTGAGAATAGTTGGTTTGACTAAGCTAGGAGGTGAATTAATTCCAATTAAGGCCCCATATAATTACTCAATGATGAGGCTCATCATCACCCCTCTACTGAAAGTGTTGCTTATCCTCTGAACAACTTAGTCAATGTCCATGTCCTTCATGGCTCTGGTAGCCTCTCTGACATCCCATGCTTCTGCTGTGGTCTCTTCTTCTTGTTTATAGAAGCTTGCTTTCCTTTCTACTTCTTCCCACTGCCTCTTTTCCTCTTCTTGTTTTCTCCCTTCTAACATCCTTGGGAGTAGTGGTGGACTGAGTTTTAGGCCTATTCAATTGACCTTCAACCTTTGCATTGATTGCTTATACATAGGTGTCCTGATGAATGCCTCTCTCAACCTTTGAGGGAACTGATATTCTCTGATATTCAAGTTGTGTGGCAGTGTGTTCCATCTCCTTTAGCAGGCATGTATATTATCATCTCTTAGCAGCCTAAACATATCCTCAAAATGTGAAATTGCTTGCTCTTGGACAGCAAGATATCTAGGTGCCAGTTGAGGATCATTTGCAATTAGATTATGGGTGCTGATTAGGGCCATGGGATTTGATTGTTCAGCTCTGAGGAAAAAAAGGTTCATTTTTCTCTCTGACCAATATTCTTTTCATCTCTGCAGCCCTTGACTTCTCATGTTTCATCGATGATGCCAAAGCCATTAATTGTAGATCTCTTAGCTCTGCATTAATATCCCAATTATTCATGTTTGTGAGGGCCATGTTGTGCAAGTAAAACTCAGCCATTTTGGCATTATCCTCTAGTGCATTTTGATCACAAAACTCAATAAACTGCCTGTAGTCCTGAAATGGCATGGTGCCCCTTTGTGCTAGTGTTTTAATCTGAAATTGCAGCTATTGTTATCTGAGGTAAGGAGCATAGGATTTAGCTAGCATCCTACACTGGATGGCCTCTAAGGAGACGCTGGCCATACATGCTAGCTTTCCTTTTCTTGCAACTGTCCTCTCCGTTTTTCTTGTCTTCTTCCTTTTGTTGTTCTTTCTCATCTCCATCAGTTTCTTCCTATGTTTCAGCATCATTCTCCTTGTGTTCTCTTTCATGATGTTCCTCTATATTAGTTTCTTCTTTCTCCATGACAGAAGGACTAACATCATAGATGAGGGTTTTGATGTCATCCTTTGCTGGTAAGTCTTTGAAGATTGACCATTTTATAGGGATCCTGAGGTTTTGGAGGGCATCCTTAATGAGGATCTTGATCAACCCATGGTGAGCCAACTGTTGGGAATTCCCTTTCTTTACTTTGTCGTTGGAGTCTATGAGTGATTGCATCAGAAAAATAGGGTATGTTGAGTCTTTGGTGAACTGGTGTTTCTACCCCAAGTCTTAATTCTCCAAGTCTTCTCAAATGGTTGCCATAATAATACTGTATCTATGGACTCTTGCATTCTCTTTTGACTTATTAAAGAATTTCCTTTTTGCCACCTTTTCACTTATAAACCAACTACCTTTTAACCTTTGCAACTTTTGATCAAACGATGCATATGAGTGAGTGAGTGGGATACTTACCTGTGGTCTTGATGCCATGCTGTAGTTGTCAAAGATCAAAGGTGCTGATGGTGGTCATTCTTCTTCCTCCTCTGTTGTTTGCTGCTGGTTTCTTGGCTTTTGGGGGTGTCTGTGACTGGAGATCTGATGCTGCTGCTGCTGTGGAGATGCTGTAATGAATGGACAGAGGGAGTAGGAGTGTATGTGGATGCAGGGATGATGGTAATGGTTGAGGTGATTCTGTTAGAAAACACAATCTTCACCTGAATTGAAGCAATGAAGTGAAAAGCAATGGGTTTGATGGAGGGATGCATGGTAAGGAGTGGAGGAGATGAATATATGTGAGGCAGGGTTCCCTTTGGATCTTTTCTTTGCTCCTTGCTTGTCTTTCTCACCCACCTGTAAATAACAATTATGTTTTTTTCTTTTATTATTATATATATATATTTTGAAAAACACCTAGGCTGCCTCAGAGAGGTTTTCACCCTAGATATCTGCCTTGGGCGCCTCAAGGAAGGTTTTCTCCTAGGGATCTTTTTTTTTTCTTCATTTTTTCTCATCCTTGGGCCGCCTCACAAGGTTTTCAACCCAAAGATGGGAATCAGGTGCCTCATGGATGTTTTTACTTGAATCCTTATTTTTTTTTCTTTTTCAGTGTTCTGATGAGCTGGAACTTCCTCCACCATCATCACTATCTTACTGATATTGTCTATGAACTCTTGTATTGATAAAGGCCTCTTGCACATTTTCAATTGGTGTCCATTAACTAGCAATGGAATGGCTTCTTCATCAGTAGTTCTGATTTGCACTGAACCATTGTCATGGCAACTTTCCACCACATAAAGTCTGAGCCATCTCGTCCTTAGCTTGCCCTTGAAGCCTTTATACCTTGAATCATATAACAATGCCCACTCTCCCTCTTGAAATTGCTTCTCCTTATTGTGTTTGTCATGTCAGATCTTCCTCTGAAGCTGAACTATCTCTGTATGTAGGAGGGCCTGCATTCTGAATTCGTCCAAGCCATTCAAATGTAACAACCTTTCTTTCTGTGCATGACTGAGATCCAAATCTAGTTGGGCTGCCATCCTCAATGTGTTATATTCAAACTCAATCGACAACAAAGCCTTTTTCCCATAGACCAGCTCATAGGGTGTAAATCTAGTGGTGGTCTTCCATGTTGTATTATAGGCCCAGGTGGCCTCAACTAATCTGTTAATTTTAGGTATGTTCTACGCTGGAGCAATTTATTTAATTTCTTTTCCATATTAGCAATCACATCAGCATAAAGTAAACTACAGATAGAACATAAGTATAAATCATAGAAGACAAGCCGAGACAAGAGGACACAAGATGTGGCGCAAGCCAGGGACAAACCCCACATTGTGTGGGGAAACCCTTGATCAATTCTTCTTTTATGTTCATCAAAGTTCAACAGAGAAAGAGAGAGAGAGATAGTATATTTACAACAGAAGTCAACACTTGACTTATCTAGATATAGCATAGATCATTTCTTATAATGATGAGATTAGTTGAAGACATTCTGCTTCAACTGATTCTCCAAGGTGACTCCTTCACCTATCATCGTTTTGCATCTCGTCCATTTGCTGCACCTAATTGTGTAGCACCATCATGCTGCTCATGATCATTGTGCTGCCCACACATCATATTGTCCATGACCTCATACATCATGCTGCCCATGTGTTATGCTGCTTCATGATGTTGCCCATTCAATATGTAGTGTTGCATCTCGTCCATTTGCTGCACCTGATTGTGTAGCACCATCATGCTGCTCATGATCATTGTGCTGCCCACACATCATATTGTCCATGACCTCATACATCATGCTGCCCATGTGTTATGCTGCTTCATGATGCTGCCCATTCAATATGTAGTGCTGCATCCAAGTATCACTGAGCTGTTCTTAACATCATCACATTGCACTTATATGATATGTACTCAATGACTGTTATGTTGCTCTTATTAGACAACATCACATTGCTACCCCAGATCAACAAGTATGTTGAGAAAGACAGATCCGGTCTTTTCCTTGTAATATACTTCTTTAGTATGGTTGTGGAGTTAGTACTGCTGTATTGATCCCATTCATGGAGGTGAATATCACCAAGGAGGTTACAGAGATGAAACCCGAGTTCTATTCCTCTCAATATAGCGTATACATGTGCCCAAATGCGAAGTTCTGTATCTCCTTTTGACAGCGAGAACAGATCTCATAGCTGTGCTTAGATGTCTCCATTTACAGTGCTGTAGGAGTTTCGTTGATGGAGTCTTCATTAACCGTGATATTAGGGCCTGCATGCTTGCTAAGCCTGAGTGGATATACTTGCGTGGATCATCCTCATCAGCAACGTGGATATCCTCATGACTGTGTATGACTGCGTGGTGTATTATATGAATGCCCAACATATATATTTAATGTATATATTTCCAGCGTATATACATGATGCCATGTATGGATTCCATATTGCATTAACGTGGTTCCATATTCATATGAAATGAACAGCGTTTGATATGTGAATAACGTCTAATATATGGACATCATTTGTACACATATCACACCATGAACAACCTCATGAACATCATTTAATATATGAACAACGTTTGATATATGAACAACGTTTAATACATATCTCACCATGAACAGCCTCATGAACATCGTTTAATATATGAACAACGTTTGATATATGAACAACGTCTAATACATATCTCACCATGAACAACCTATTTAATATATGAACATCGTTTGATATATGAACAACGTCTAATACATATCTCACCATGAACAACCTGTTTAATATATGAACAGCGTTTGATATATGAACAATGTTTAATGCATATCTCACCATGAACAGTTTAATGCATATCTCACCATGAACAGGCCTACGCTATTTGCGGCATTTTCATTGCGTTGACTGCTGCTTCAATCTAGACATAGCCAGGTCTGCGTTTCACCATAATGCCACAGCGTTCACCATAACTGCACTTCATCATAATGCCATGGCTGCCCAGATTACGTGCTGCCTGTTGTTCTATGCTACCAGATCAGTAAGGCAACGTAGGTTTCTTCTTGAACTGCGTTATGAGTTGCTGCGTATAGAGTGACAGCTTCTAGGGTTTCTACCATAACAGAGATTAGATCTAGATCTTAATGCTACTGCGGCTAGGGCATCATAGCAAATACTCTTAGCGTTTTCTCTTTCTCCAAAACCCAGACGTGGAGAAGAGATCACGTGAAGAGCGAGTGTCCAATGACTCCAAATCCTCTCTTATTTATAATAAAAGCGTAAGGTTGAATGGACATGACGTTTGGGCTACTAGAGCCTACATAAAAGCTGGTCAGCTTGATAATAATTATATAAACAAAATAAATTCATATCTTCTTCGGCAAGAGGGATCCAATAAAAATATCAGCTGCCATAAATAAGCCGACCCACATGGAGTTTAGCCCTAGTTGCCAATTTAACACTCCCTCTCAACTAGGGAGAGCTCCATCCGCTGATCCATATGTCCGACTGTACTATCTCGGCCATTAGTCCCTTGCACTGCTCTGCTTAGCTCTGCTGGCTCTGCTTGCTCTGCTCTGCTCTGTTGGTTCTGCTCTGCTCTGTTGGCTTTGCTCAGCTCTGGTGGCTCTGCTCAGCTCTGGTGGCTTTGCTCTGCTCTGCTTAGCTCTGCTGAACTATGAAGAAGAAGAATTGATAGAGAATGAGTCAAATCATTCTCCACTGACCCGAAGTCAATCTCAGAGTGCGTACCACTGGTCCCAGACCAGTCTCAACTGACCCGAAGTCAGCTTCATAGTAAGTACCACTCCTACCACTGGTCCTAGACCAGTATCATAGTCTCAGAGAGTGTACCATTAGTCTCAGACCAGTCTCAACCAACCCGAAGTCAGCGTCATAGTGTGTACCACTCTCACTGGTCCCAGACCAGTACTGTACTGACACGAAGTCAGTCTCGGAGTATGTACCACTTGTCCCAGACCAGTCTCAACCGACCCGAAGTCAGTGTCATAGTAGGTACAACTCCTACCACTGGTCCCAGACCAGTATCGCAGGTTCAGAGAGTGTACTACTGGTCCCAGACCAGTCTCAACCGACTCGAAGTCAGCTTCATAGTATGTACAACTCTCACTGGTCCCAGACAAGGTCCTGCATTGACACGAAGTCAGTCTTGGAGTATGTACCACTGATCCTAGACTAGTCTTAGCCCACCCGAAGTCAGCGTCATAGTATGTACAACTCCTTCCAGACCAGTATCATTGATCCTAGATCAATTGAGGTCATCCTAGCGTAGGGAGTACGGTAGATACAACGATGCATCCATCGGTACTACTATAGTCCCTAACTTCATTTCCCTGCTCATTGATCAGATGAGAGGTACTTCCCATGAGTCCTAGACTGCATGGGTAGGATGCCTCGACAGGAGAACTTAATCAATCCTGTCCTCACAGGGAGAACACATCAATCCTGCTACAATCGCCATGGAGAACACATCAATCCAGGCCACCATGGAGAACACATCAATCCAGGCCTCACAGGAGAACACATCATTCCTGCTACAATCGCCATGGAGAACACATCAATCCAGGCCTCACAGGAGAACTAATCATCCTGCTACATAGGTGAGCGAATCATACTATTCCACAAGAGAGCGAATCATTTTGTCCCATAAGAGAGCGAATCATCTTGTTCCAGTGCACACCACCAGGGGAGGGCGAGTCACCCTGTGGTCGTATGTTGTTCCAGTAAGAGTCGCAAGCCCCTAGAGCTCCTAGAGCTCAATGTATGCAACATGCAGGATGCTTTTACAAGGGTCTCTTGATGACTCCAAGTCGTACGGGAAAATCACAGATTTGATCTTTCCCCGGGGCTTTGTCAAAATGTCAATGACCTATACATCAGTCTTAATGCGATGGAGCATCCTTGCTCATCGACTTACCATATCCCAAATAAGGCAGTATCTGATGTCTACCTGCTGGAGCAATCGTTGAATACGGGATTTCTCTATAATCAAATCACAGTGGTATTCATCATGTGTACAAACAGCTCACTGAAGAGCTTCAGCAACCAGATTGCCTCACAGAAGGCCATACTAGCAGCAATGTATTCTGTCTTGGTGGTGCTCAAAGTCACTGACGTGCTTATCCAGGTTATCGAGGCAGATTCCAAAGAGAAACAACACTGAGAAGTGCTCTAGTGATCCTCCACACTGCTTGCCCACTCATCATTCGAATAATCATGTGGTTTCATATTTCCGGCAGTGTATCTCAATCCATGAGAGATTGTGCCCTGAAGATATCTCAGAAGATTCTTGGCACCAATCCAATGAGGCTCAACCAAATATGAGCTCACCATGCTAACTGCAACACATATGTCTGGACGGAGGTTCTCCAAGAACATCAACATAAATGACTTTATGAAACTCAGAGGCATTTCCCAAATCAGGTCTGACATCACTACCATATAACTTCTTGAAAGTTAAGATCCTTGAGGTAGTCACAGGCTTGCAACTTATCTTTCCACATTTAGAATCCAACTCCCTCTGTCTCCTATAAATGAGAGGGTCTGCACCTGTCAGACATAGGTGCCGGTATGAGAGGTTTGTCATCCACAACCTTCGAGTAATGGTTTGGATTGGTTTCACTCCAAGTGAATCTCAGCTACATTAGTCAGCTATCAATCCTCTCATACTACGCCTGAGGTGTTTTGCTTCAAGCCATAGAGGGCTTTCTTCCCCCTGTATACATGAGATTCCCTGATCATGATTCTCAAACTCCTCGGGTTGTTCCAAGCCTGTGGACTTGCTGCATGAGGGGAATGGTCCCCTTATATTATTTTCCTTCGGTACATTTCAGACATGTACCTTCATGCTCCTTTTTGAATTCAGGCATCCTAGTCACCATCTGACTCACAGACCTCCGGTGCTGAGTCAATGGACATGGTCCCCAGTGGACTTCCTGCAACTTGATACAACCCTGAACTCAAAAACATCTTTGAAAGATCTATTTTCAAACACGTACCTTTCCATCGATAAGTGCCACCCTGTAGCATTTGACTTCCATTTCCGAGATGGACACCAGGTTCTTCTTGCGATCAGGTACATAAAAGAGATTCTGGGGTTCCTTGCTTTCGTGGAAGAGTCGACCATTTCCTTGATGACTTGCATTACCAGTCATTTCTTTGATCATTGAAGATGTCCCAGGAATGATTGTTATTTTCATCAAGAGATGTGTCTCTACCATTCAGACACTCCTTTGCATAACGACCAAACTTATTTCAACAAGGCATCCGCCTTTCTTTCCACCCTTAGATCCAAACTTCCCAATGAAGTGTTCTTTAGATGGGCCATAAGAAACTTCTGCTGT
Organism: Pinus taeda; assembly: GCA_000404065.3. NCBI lineage: Eukaryota > Viridiplantae > Streptophyta > Pinopsida > Pinales > Pinaceae > Pinus > Pinus taeda. Next base: position 159,375 of record APFE030653502.1, read on the forward strand.
GCCATTCTGATAACATTCTCTACTTTGACTTCACCCTAGCTGAATTATGAGGAACCCATTGATCCTTCTATCTTGTTCCAACTGTCTTCGGTGATTGCTCTTTCACTCTTGCTTGGGCATTGTCTTCACCTCAGCTCTGATACCATGTTAATTTTAGGTATGTTCTATGCTGGAGCAATTTATTTAATTTCTTTTCCATATTAGCAATCACATCAGCATAAAGTAAACTGCAGATAGAACATAAGTATAAATCATAGAAGACAAGCCAAGACAAGAGGACACAAGATGTGGCGCAAGCTAGGGACAAACCCCACAATGTGTGGGGAAACCCTTGATCAATTCTTCTTTTATGTTCGTCAGAGTTCAACAGAGAAAGAGAGAGAGAGATAGTATATTTACAACAGAAGTCAACACTCGACTTATCTAGATATAACATAGATAATTTCTTATAATGATGAGATCAGTTGAAGACATTCTGCTTCAACTGATTCTCCAAGGTGACTCCTTCACCTATAATCGTTCTGCATCTTGTCCATTTGCGGCACCTGATTGTGTAGCACCATCATGCTGCTCATGATCATTGTGCTGCCCACACATCATATTGTCAATGACCTCATACATCATGCTGCCTATGTGTTGTGCTGCTTCATGATGCTGCCTATTCATTATGTAGTGCTGCATCCAAGTATCATTGAGCTGTTCTTAACATCATCACATTGCACTTATATGATATGTACTCAATGACTGTTATGCTGCTCTTATTACACAACATCACATTGCTACCCCAAATCAACAAGTATGTTGAGAAAGACAGATCTAGTGTTTTCCTTGTAATATACTTATTTAGTATGGCTGTGGAGTTAGTACTGCTGTATTGATCCCATTCATGGAGGTGAATATCACCAAGGAGGTTACAGAGATGAAACCCGAGTTCTATTCCTCTCGATATAGCGTATACATGTGCCCAAATGCGAAGTTCTGTATCTCCTTTTGACAGCGAGAACAGATCTCATAGCTGTGCTTAGATGTCTCCATTTACAGTGCTGTAGGAGTTTCGTTGATGGAGTCTTCATTAACCGTGATATTAGGGCCTACGTGCCTGCTAAGCTTGAGTGGATATACTTGCGTGGATCATCCTCATCAGCAGCGTGGATATCCTCATGACTGTGTATGACTGTGTGGTGTATTATATGAATGCCCAGCATATATATTCAATGTATATATTTCCAGCATATATACATGATGCCATGTATGGATTCCATATTGCATTAACGTGGTTCCATATTCATATGACATGAACAACATTTGATATGTGAATAGCGTCTAATATATGAACATCGTCTGTATACATATCACACCATGAACAACCTCATGAACATCGTTTAATATATGAACAACGTTTGATATATGAACAACGTCTAATACATATCTCACCATGAAAAGCCTCATGAACATCGTTTAATATATGAACAACGTTTGATATATGAACAGCGTCTAATACATATCTCACCATGAACGGCCTATTTAATATATGAACAACGTTTGATATATGAACAACGTCTAATACATATCTCACCATGAACAACCTGTTTAATATATGAACAACGTTTGATATATGAACAACGTGTAATGCATATCTCACCATGAACAGTTTAATGCATATCTCACCATGAACAGGCCTATGCTATCTGCGGCATTTTCATTGCGTTGACTGCTGCTTCAATCTAGACATAGCTAGGTCTGCGTTTCACCATAATGCCACAACGTTCACCATAATTGCACTTCATCATAATGCCATGGCTGCCCAGATTACGTGCTGCCTGTTGTTCTATGCTACCAGATCAATAAGGCAACGTAGGTTTCTTCTTGAACTGTGTTATGAGTTGCTGCGTATTGAGTGACAGCTTCTAGGGTTTCTACCATAACAGAGATTAGATCTAGATCTTAATGCTACTGCGGCTAGGGCATCATAGCAAATACTCTTAGCGTTTTCTCTTTCTCCAAAACCCAGACGTGGAGAAGAGATCACGTGAAGAGTGAGTGTCTAATGACTCCAAATCCTCTCTTATTTATACTAAAAGCGTACGGTTGAATGGACATGACGTTTGGGCTTCTAGAGCCTACATAAAAGCTGGTCGGCTTGATAATAATTATATAAACAAAATAAATTCATATCTTCATAAATACTTATCGGAATCGGATGATATTTGGATCAATCCTACACCTCTCGACAAGAGGGATCCAATAAAAATATCAGCTGCCATAAATAAGCCGACCCACATGGAGTTTGGCCCTAGTTGCCAATCTAACATAGTCTCTCTGCCCAATCCTTCCTGTTGCTGCTCACCACCTTGGTTAAGATGTTCTCTAGTGCCCTGTTGGTCACCTCCACTTGCCCATTAACTTGTGGATGATAAGGAGTGGAGGTCCTATGCTTGATTTTGTGATGGCTAAGCAGTTCTTCAATCATGCTGGAAGTAAACTGGCTGCCTTGGTCTGTGACTAGCTCTCTAGGGTATCCAAATTTGTAGAATATATTCCCCCTTAGGAACTCAACCACCTTCTCTTCTATTGCTGCCTTAATTGCCTTGGTTTCAGCCCACTTAGTCAAATAATCAGTGCACACAATGATGTGCTGTTTTTGCTTTGAAGGAGGGTTGATAGGCCCAATGAAGTCCATGCCCCACTTGTTAAATGGCTTGAAAGTTACTTGAGGTTGTAGGGGCATTTCATCTCTTGGAGTAGGCTTTCCCATCCTCTGGCATCGATCACACTGACTAATATACTTTTTCACATCCTGATGAAGAGTAGGCCAATAATAGCCTGCTTGCAACACTTTGAATGATGTCCTCTTTGCTTCAAAGTGACTTCCACAAGGCTCATCATGACAGGTCAGAAGGATGTTAAAGACTTCCTCTTCTCTTACATACCGTCTTAAGATTTGATCTAGGCCAAGTTTGAACAGATTGCCCCCAATCTAGGTGAAAGGGGCACTTTTCCTGACTATCTTGCTCCTCTTTGGAGGGCAAAGTTTGGTGGGAACTGTGTTGATACCAAATAGTTTGCTATATCATCAAATTATGGGAAGAGAACTGAAATAGCAAACAAATGCTCATCTGGTAACTGGTCATCCACCATTCCTTCTTCACCTGCAGGCAGATTCACCCTAGATAAAAAGTCAGCAACAACATTTTCCTTACCAGGCTTATCAACAATAGTTAGATCAAACTGCTGTAATAAAAGCAACCATCTTATAATCCTAACATTCATATCTGGTTTGTTCATTAAATATTTAATTACAGCATGATCAGTATGCACAAATGTTTGATAGCCTGTAATGTAATGGTTAAATTTGTTCAATGAATGCACAACAACCAGGAGTCCTTTTCAGTCACAGTATAGTTTAGCTCAGCCTTTGATAGGTTCTTGTTGATAAAATAGATGGCATAGGGCAATTTCTCCTCTTCCTGACCTAACTCTGCTCCTATGGCTTTGTGTGAGGCATCAACATGAATATGAGAAGGGAGGGCCCAGTTTGGGCCTCTAAGGATTGGTGCAGTGGTTAACTTACCCTTTAGAATGTGTAAGGCCTCTTTATAGCTTTTTGACCATATAAACTCAGAATCTTTGGCCAACAATGCAAACAAAGGAGAGGCCAACTTGCTGAAGTCCTTTATGAACCTTTGGTAGTATCCAACTAACCCTAAGAAACTCCTGACATCTTTTTGCTTTTGTGGAGGTGGGACCCTTTGGATGATTGTTATTTTGTTTGGGTCCACCTGCAGTCCTTGCTGAGATATTGAATGACCTAGCACAGTTCCTTCAATCATTAAGAATTCACATCTTTCTGCACTGAGAGACAGATTCATTTCAATGCATTTGTGTAATACTTTGCCTAGGTTAGTCAGGGCTTCTTGAAAATCACAACCATAAGGTGTAAAATCATCCATATAGATGTCTATTGCATCATGTACTAATTTATCAAGAATACTTAAGACTGCTCTCTGGAAAGTGGCAGGACCATTGCATAGGCCAAAAGGAAGGACCCTGTAGGCAAAAGAACCCCAAGGACAGGTGAATGTGGTCTTATCCTGGTCTTCTGGGTAGATTTGAATTTGGTTGTACCCACTGAATCCATCTAGGAAGGAAAAAAAAATTCTTCCTTGCCAGGCCATCTAACACTTGGTCAATGAAGGGTAGGGGAAAATGATCCTTCTTTGTGGCTTTGTTCAACTCCCTATAATCAACACAAATCCTCGACTTACCTTTTTTCTTGGGAACTAACACTAAAGGAGAGACCCACTCACTGTCTGAGATAGGGTAAATGAATCCTGCATCTAACAGTTTTTGCAGTTCTTCTTTGACTATGTCTTTAAGAGCTGGATTCAACCTCCTTTGTCGTTGTCTGACTGGCTTGCAACCTTCTTTGATGTATATGTGGTGAGTACACACTGAGGGGTGTACTCCCTTCATTTCCTTATAACTCCAAGCGACGGCTTCTAGGTGTTCTCTCAACATGTTGCATAGCTTTTTCTCTTCTAAAGCAGAAAGAGATGGGTTAATTTTCAAAGTCCTCTCTAGGCCAAATTCTATGGTTTTGACACGGAGTGGGTTGGAATTGGCCAAGCATAAGTCAATTGGATGATTGCTCTGGGTTTCCCTTACTTCCTCTTCTAATGGTAATGAACTAGGAGTTGGACTTTGGAGCAGGTGTTCAGTTAAGTCGTCCTCATCTTGTTGTCCTCCTCCTATGGTTGCTTCCAAAGCATAAAGTTGGGCAGAATAAACCTCATCTTCTTCCTCCTCCTCTAACCATAAAGGTAAATCATGCTCTAGGGTAGGTTGAGCAGGAGGGTATAAGACTAACTGTTTGGACATATGCCCATTCTTGATGGTCATATTCCCAGCTCTGCAACTAATGTAAGCATCAGCTGTGGCCAACCATGGCCTCCCAAGGATGAGAGGGTAATCAGTAAGGTTAGCGTTAGGCTGGAGAACTAGGAAATCTGCAGGGTACTCCTAGGAGTCAATGGGGACCATCACATCCTCCACAATTCCCTCAGGGGTGATTATGGAACGGTTTGCAAGTTGCAGAACTATTGTGGTCTTCCTCAATGACCCTTGGAGGTTGAGCTTGAGCATGGTGTCCTTGGTCATCACATTAATGGCAGCCCCAAGATCAATCAGAATGTGTGGGACAATGGTGCCATTGATGTGCACATCTACTACAGGGCTTCCAGGGTCCAGATATTTTGGACATATTACCTGCCCCAGCATTAAGTCAGACAACTGCCCAATGACATTAATGGTAGGGGCATCCCTTTTTCTTCTTCCTAGATGCTTGAAGCACTTCTCCTTAATCAACTTATTGTAAATGGAAACATCTTTGATTGCCTGGAGAAAGGGGATCTTTACACATAGATTTTTCAATTCTCCCAGAAGTTTAGTTTCTTCTGGGGTAGGCAGGAGTGGTTGGGCTAATCTCTCAAGAAAGGGTGGATTTACTTTAAGGTTGCTTTCCTCTCTTTCTTTTTCAACCTCCCCATGTGGAGAGGGAGGTTGGTTATCAGGGAGAATTCTCCCAGATCTTAGGTTGATCTCCTGGATTTCTACAGCATAAGCCGAGTATGATGTCTCTCCATTGTATGCTTGTTGAGCCTGCCTATTGCTTGGGTTCGAATTTGGCTGGGCAGGCATCTGGGGTTGCTTGGGTGGAGCACAGAGTGCATGAGTTGTGGTTGGGTAGGTGGTGGAGGCAATAGGGCTGAAACATTGTTGAATTGGGGCCTCCACCCCTGGGGTGGGGTATTCCACTGATGTTGTGGTTGAACATAAGTTTGAAATCACTGTCTGGCTGGCTGGGATTGATACTGAGATGCATAGGACCAAGGAGGGGGTGTAGAACAGGAAGGATGAGTAGGGGGTCCCCAAGAAGATATAGCTGTGGTTTGGTTGGGGTTATATAATATGCATGGGCTGACCCTTGCATACCCTGCTGGTATGGTCTAGGCCCAGGAGGTCTCCTTTGGTTGATGTAGCAAAGCTGCTCAGTGACCCCTTTAGCGCCTTGATATATAACTTTGAGTCCAGGTAAAGAAGGTCCCTTGTCTGTGGGGTGGTTTTCTTCACAGACTGAGCAAATCTTAATACAGTTCAATGGACATTCGTTCCTAGGATGCCTCCTAGTGCATCTAGGACAAAAGATAGCCAAGGCTCTCTCTGCTTCCTCTTGCTTCCTTTCATGTTCATGGTGTCCATTTGCAAGGCAAGGGTTTGCAGCATATCACTTTTGAAATCTTCCAGCATATTTCCAATTTCACCTTTGGTGGATAAGTGGGAGGATGATGTACTGACCATAGGTTGACTACCCCTACCCTTTTTCCTGGCTGACCTACAATGGTTTCTAAAGACAATCTTGATATCCTCATAGGGTAATTGGTAGACATCTCCTCCTGCTATCATATGTAAGGTATCCAGAAGATCCTCCCTTACTCCTCTAAGCATGACCAACTTTAGTGATTCAGGGTAAAGTGTGCACCTGGCCCTTTTGTAACTGAACTGGAATCTTTCTTCATAGTCTTCTAAGGATTCATCCTGACCTATGGTCATCTTGAAATTCTCTTCTTTAGTATCCTTTGACCTACAGTAGTCCCTATATTTGTTGTTAAAAGTCTGTTGCATCTGAGCCCAAATTGTGATGCTATCTCTAGGTAAACCCATGAACCAGCGCAATGCCGCGTCCTTGAGGGTAGATGGAAACAATTTTAATTTTTGCTCATCATCTGTATAGTCATAGGTTCGACATATAATAACAAACTCAAATAGGAAAGTGTCAGGGTCCTCTGTGGCTAGGCCATGGAAATGAGGTAGAGCAGAGGGGCTTATATTCTTCATTTTAATGTCCCCATTGGTTTCCCTGATGGGGAAGGCACTCTCAATTCTCTCTCTGTCTCCCTTGTCTTTTTGGTTTCCAGCCATTGGTTTAGTAGGAATGTGTTCTTCCTCTTCTTTTTCCCTTCTAGGTTCTTCAAATATGTAAGGTTGCTCACCTAAAGGTTCTTCCACTTCACAGTCACCGAAGAAGAGAGAAGGTTGACTGTTGGATGTAGTGGGGGTATTTGTCAAGAATGTTCCTGAATTGTCCCTATTCCTACGAGGCATGAAAGGAAATGTTTTTGGGTTGGTTTTTGTAAGATTTTCTTTAAAGCTAGAAAGTACTTGCAGAATGGAAAGGAAAACAGATAATGACAAATGAAAGAAAGAAAGAAACTAGATTACTTTTGCAGAAATAAATTAATGGAAGAAAACTGAAGATAAGAAGTAGAAGAAAAGAAAGTTGAAGACTAGAAGTAGAAGAAAAGCAGTAATTAATTCTACTTAGACACCTCCCCGAAAATGATGCCAAAAAGTGATGAGCCTAGGTATTGCAACAAGAATGTTGCAACTCCCAGGGCTACCAACTTTACTTATCAACCCGGGGTTCGTACAAACTTGGAGGTGATAGTGCTATATGCACAAGTAAAAGTGAAGGTACTACCTGTTGTCACTGCTCATCTGGCAAGAGACCTCAGGGGTTACAAGCCAGACTTCTATAGGGTCAAAAGAAGCTTAACTCTTTAATGGAAGAAGAACAAATCTATCCTAAGGGAGAGCTACTTCTACTGCAGTATTGAAGAAAACAACATGTAATGATAAACCATACCATAATCTAACTAACCATCCAAACAGCTATGCTGAGCAGAATTGCTAAATTAACACTAATCTAATGCTGCTATCTAAGTTGCAGAGGTAAAAAGCATCAAAACCAGACTAAGGTGTAAGCAAAGGAAACTAAGCTAAATCGGTTTTCAAGCGGAAGAGCAATCGGAGGTTGAATTCAATGAAAGGAGGACGTAAGGATGCAGTAGCGCATAGGGATCGTTGGATCGATCAATGAGTAGAAGATGGACGGTGGAGATCTTATCGCGGGGTCTTAACTTTTAAGCGAATAAATGGATGAACAAGGTTAATGAAGCGATGAATGGCGGGGATCGTATCACGGGGTCTTAAGCGAATAAATGGATGAACAAGGTTAATGAAGCGATGAATGATGGAGATTGTATTGCGGGGTCTTAAGTGAATGGATGGACGAACAAGGTAACAAAGCAGATGAACGACGAAGATCGTATCGCGAGGGATTAAGTGAGTGGATGGACGAATGAGGTTAATACGAGTGATGAACGACTGAGATCTTATTGCGCAGGTGAAGTCAAGCGATGGACAACGGAGATTGTATCGCGGGAAAAGGAAACATGCGGAAATGATGGAGAGGGTTTCTAAGGTGGTAAGTAGTTTCTCGCGCGCCTTCAAGGCAGTAAGCGAAATTTTGAAATTTCATGCTATTAGCCTAACTGCGCAACACGTAGCACGAGAAAACCACTTTTCTTGCGTGCTCTTGGGCGGATAACGGCCGTGCACTAATTCGCATGAGATTGCATGATAGTCGTTGGATCAGGCGGGGCTGATCAAGGGTGGAGATAGGCCAAGCTAGTTGTTGATTGGGTGAAGCGATAGCCGTCAGATCAGGCGGGGCTGATCAACGGTGGTGATTGGCCACGCTAGTTGGCAATCGGGTGAAGCGACAGCCGTCGGATCAGGCGGGGCTGATCAATGGTGGAGATCGGCCAAACTAGTTGGCGATCGGGTGAAGCGATAGTCGTCGGATCAGCCGAGGCTGATCAACGGTGGAGATTGGCCAAGCTAGTTGGCGATCGGGTGAAGCGACAATTGTCAGATTAAGCAAGGCAAATCGATGGTGGGGACTTAAAGCACATAAAGTAAGTGGCAATTGGGAAAACTAATGGATCAGATGGTGATTGTGAAGGTTTGTTGTGGATCGGACGACGAGGAAGCGATGCATGAAGAACGTGCTGAAGGAGGTTTTTAAAGGAAAGCGATAGAAAAACACAGTGAGGTGAACGAGTAACTGCATCAAACGACAAACTCCATAGCTCATGCGAGAACCAGAAACCTGGGTTTTTTTGAGCTGTTGAAGGGTCCCTTCCTCAAGTCATGGTCCCAAAGGGAGGAGATGAGGTCGAGACACCTGCGCACAACTTGATAGTGATCTTTTTCTCCTAACTAACCTGTGAACTAAAAGGGGACATAAATGGAAGTAAACTACAACAAATGTAGCTACTGAAGCAAGTGAATAGGAAAACCATGAATAATCTACGCTATATTGCTATAATGAAAGTGCAACTACTTAAGCAAATAAACAGTGAAAACCATAAGGCTACTTAAGCAAATGAACAGAAAACCATGAAACTACTTAAGCAAATAAACAAAAGAGAACTCTATGCTAGCATACATGTATAGTAAAGAGAAGCTTTGGCTGCTTGGGTCGGGCCCTAACCGAAGAGCTTCAACCCTCGGAGTTAACTCAGAGTTGGCTTAAACATAACTCATTTTTATTATAAAAACCATGGATTACAGAGAAAACTGTCACATGTCTTTGCAGCTCAGAAATAAAATAGAGTTTTACAATAGAAGTCCGAATCCTACTGAGGTCCTAAGCCTCTCTATTTATACATATGATGAACTGGTTTTTGTCATTTTGCTTGCTTGGCTGTCTTCTAGTCCTCAAAGTGATGGTTGTTTGCACTCCGAGCTGGTGGAGGAATATTCGAATGAAGGGGTAGTAAATGAGGAGGATTTACCTCCTATAATTACTCTCCCTTGTCCCATTCTAATTTTACCAAGGTCTTTGCCATAGTTCCTTGCTTTTATCCTTTATTCATGCATTACATGCATATTAGACCAGAAAGCCAAATATCCAATTGTAACTCATTTCATAAAGTTGTGAGAATAGTTGGTTTGACTAAGCTAGGAGGTGAATTAAGGCCAATTAAGGCCCATATAATTACTCAATGATGATTTTCATCATATACTACATTCAAGATATGGTGTAGAGAGGAGCCGTGAGACTCCATGACATTTTGATTGATGAGCAAATAACATACATACTCACCAAGGCTTTGCTAAAAGGGAAGTTCTTGGTCTTCAGAGAACAACTTGGATTGATGGATGTGACCCTCATAGGTAAGGGCCCAGCTGATCGAGAACACTTAGCATGCCCTTCCCCCCTATTGAGCTCCTAGGGTGAGGAATGGAGTAGTAAGGGCTCTTAGGGTTGAGGGAAGTCTGGACAGTAGGATAGGGTGTGATCCTTACCCCTGTGGTAAGTCAATCTCACTTATTATCGCTTTGATAGAGTATACCCTAGTTGGCATCCTACCCACAAGCTAGGCTTGTTGGGATTGGTCCTCCCCATCTGGCCAATGGGTTGAGGTGACTTGAGATAGGGTGTGATCCTTATTGGGCTAGGAAAGTCGATCTCGCTCAAGTCTTGGGACGCAGGTTTTCTACCACTTGACTCTTAAGGGTCTAGATGGAGGATCAACAGACAATAGGACAAAATGTGATCCTTAAGTCAATCTTGCCTATTGACACTAGATAATATGATAGAGTGTGATCCTTATGTCGATCTCATCTATTGTCACAGGTCAATAGGACAAAGTGTGATCCTTGCTCTTGCGCTAAGTAGATCTCGCCTATTGCTAGAGGGTGGTAGCTTAAGCTCCCCTATGATTTCAAACTCTTCTTCTTTTAGATTCGAGATGTTGATTTGGGGTAGCATAGGATGTGCTCTAGCCATGAAAATTGGTGGAGAGGTTAAAGCACATGAGATCTCCAAGACCCATAAATGGTTTGGGGAAATTCCACCCGGTTAAAGAGATATTAAAATAATTAATATTTTTAATGTAGTTCCTAAGTCTAAACTTAGGAAAATTAAAATATTAATGGGTATTAATAGTAAACTGGGTGAGAATGTTCCAAATGACATGGATCAAGCCAAATCTAATCTTAGCCGTTGATTAGAGATTTAATCTCGGCTGTTGAAGACTCAACAGTAAAAAGTATGAGAGGAGGCTTGAGGGCAGTTGGAGATACACCAAGATTGATTAGTCAGTTCGATTTTCTGGAGCGGAGTTTGCTGATAAAGTTTGAAAAAGTGATCAGAGTTGCAGCGAGGGGCAGTGAGTGCATAGCAGAGAGGTAGAGATAGTGCTGAAGGACCATCGTAGAGGCCCAGAGAGATTGCACAAAGGCTAGCAAGGCCTACGTGGGTGATGCAGAGGGCCAGAGAGCCAACGCAGAGCAGCAGAGGGATGACGCAGAGTAGCAGAGGGCTGACGCAGAGGGTTTCAGAGCTACGTAGAGGCCAGGAAGGCTGATGAAGAGCCTCATAGAAGCGTTGGAAGGAATTTCGTGGAGCAGACTTGCTGAATATCTGCTTCCGAAGAGAGGTATTACTGCCAAATAGATATCTCCGTTGGGTGAGCCAGTTTGGCGCCCTAGTTGTACTCAAGAAAGCTGCTTAATAATAAAACCCTCAGAACTGCTGCACCGATTTTCCCAAGTTGGGTTTTTCCGGGGATGATTGTCCAAAAATAACGATGTCCCTTGTGTGTTTGTCTATTATTTCAATTGTTGATCTGTAGATGGTTGAGACTGCATTTGTGTTTATTTTCAGTATTTATATGGTTAAATAACTTGTTGAGTAATAAACAAGTAGGTGAAATAAACCAGATAATGCGGGAAGAATTTCTAACGTGTTAGACTTAGAAATTCCAACACGAGAGTGGTTAGTAGATGAGTAGAGATGAGTAGACATGAGCAAAGATGACACTTGACTTGATGATGATGAGACATTTGAGATATGGCATATGGTGCAGTCGAAAATTTCTCCCTTGCTGAGAGGGAGTGTTAATTTGGCAGCTCAAGGACAAATTCCCTCCTTTGGACAACCTTCCTCATCCAGAGAAGACCCTCTTTGCCCTTGGAAGAATTTAATTTGGTTGGAAAAATATATTTTTAATGTGAAAACCCACATGTGCACAAAAGTACAGGTCGACTTTAAAGATAGATTGGGTCTCCGAGGAAGCATATAAATACAAGACAAGTCAACCTTATTTGGCATCACATCAACTCATCCATTCTTCACTCTCTCCTCTTGTGATTGGTTTGTACATCTAAAATTGCAGGGCTCTCTCTCACACGTGCGAAGGAAAGGAAGGACAATCTAAAATCTGCTTTGACTTTTTTCTGTTGGGACAATTTGACCATCCATTAACCACCTTTGACTTGGCTTTTTGACTTGGTTTGACTTGCATAATTCTGATTTTGGGAGGCCGAATTCTTTGGCACAAAGATCAAGGTGTTCTGGGTAGTTTGACTACAGTTGGCTGCAGACTTTTGACCGCAGGAAATCAGAGTTTGAATGTGGACTCTCTCTCCTCTTAAGTTTGTGGGTTATTTTCTTGTCTATTTGCTGGAGCTTAGTTTATTTGACGGAACCCGAATTCAGTTGCTTCTGGAGCGAATTTTTTTATGCAGAATAAGAGATCCTAATCGGTTTAATAATTATCAAGGCGAGTTATTGCCTTGCAGATCGAAGATCACAATTTAGCTGAGCTCAAAGTCGCCATTTGATTCACCTTTTTTCTATTGAGACTGAATTATTGCCTTCATTAGAGGCCAAGTCTAGTTGTAAATTGCAAATGTGCCGTAGTATATTCTCTGTAATAGTAGATCGACATTGGTTTGTGGAAAGATCCGAGTGCATGTGGAAGATTATTGGTTCAAACTGTCACCGGTTCAAAGATGATGTCACCCTCAAGCAGGTCGACGAGATCTCACTTGTAGAGTGATTTGTTGTGCACGTCATTCATTATGGAAGGGCCGAGACATAATATGTACTAGTTCACTTGTAGATGAGGTACAATGCATATTTACCAGAGTTCTTTGTTTTTTGCTAAGTGTTAATACTTGGATCAAGTGCGAAGGGGATAATCGGACATATCAAGGCAATGGGTCAATCTTGTAGTGGCAAATTCATGGAACGCAGACATGCTCTGTGAAATATTCATGAGGGCCAATATCTGAGCTTATTTGCCATCGTGACCCTCAATTCCACGAAGGCTGAACTAACAATCCTAGTTAGTGGTCACAATTCTTATATGCTCATGGGACGGATCCATTGGATTCATGGGAGGCCATGTTGTTTCTTTACGAGGGTGGAATTTAATTATAGACCTAGCTGAATTATACTTTTAGGAGTGTATTTTTTCAGAAGGGTCTGTGCATAACTGTTAAGTACCTAGATTGACAGCAGAAACTTGGTCGAAATTATCATGTGTGAGATCGATGGACAACTGAAGGATTAAGATGGTGGATCAACCTTTGTGCATCTACAAACGAGTATGCAAGGAACTATTTTGGACCAATGCAATTGGCCAAGTCTTGCTATAGTCATAAGGCCGGGGTGTGTTCGCAGCAAGAGTCGAGTTCTTGAGCCTCTCGTTGTTAGACAAAAGTCGAGTCTCCAGTTGCGGGAATGAGCCAACCCATTTGTAGATTAAATTGAATGCAGGGTGGAAGAAGCAGAGATCAATTGGAGAATGTGATCAACATAGCAAATCCAACTTGTCATTTGCTAGAGGACCATCCAACTTGTGATATCTGGAGAAGCCGAATTGCCTAAAATCTGAAGCTCAATTTGCTGTGTAATCTGAATGATGTGCACACTGTCAGAGCAATGATCTGCAATAGGATGCGTGATACTGGTTTGTATATTTATTTGAGCTCGAGCGAATGAACTGAGACATGGCGCGCGTGAAGAATGATGGATCAGGCAAATGCCCAAATTAGCGTGACAGTGCATGTGTGCATCCTGTGTACCTGTGCATGAAGTGCGTTCTATATAAGTCTTGATCCAATTAATGAAGCCTGTGCGTTGAGTGCACAAAAGACTGAGTGTGTTGTTTGATCCTAGTGTTGGACGAATCACTGTATATCAGGGTTGGTCATTGTGAGGAGAGTTGTTGTAGTGATTGGACCATACGATGAGTATGTGGTTAAGGACTGCAAGCCCAAACTTGTGCATTGAACACCTGTGCAACTAGATCAGAGATATAGTGTTGCTGAATGTATGGTTGGCTGAGAGATGTGTATGTTGGTAGCGTGCTACAATGTTATGGTTGTCAGTCCAAATGTGTATGGATGTTGTAGATGGGAAGTGTAATGGCAATTGCTGACTAAGCGGAGCTGGGTTCGTGGTCTGGTTTTCATTGGAGGCTGATTCTTTTTTCAAAATTCGTGCTCAGTCTAGATTGCCAGTTAAAAGGTTGAGCTATTATAGTGCTAAATTAAGTCATTTCTATAGTTAATTCTGAAGGATACATTCACATTTTAGAAGTTGTGAACCAAAAAGTTATATGGCCATAGCAGAGGAGTCAAATTCTTACCACCGTGTAAGTGAATTCATCTGAAGATTACATTGCTGGTTAATTACTGAAGTCTATAACTGCTAGAGCAGCACCGGGTTCTTACTACCCCCAAAGTTTATCTCTGAATTTATTTCTATCTGTCTGCAAGGTGTTCGACAGAATATTCCTCACCAGGTATCTGAAAAGCTTAAACTCTGAGGGGTAAACTACATAGTGGCATGGAAGTCAAGTTTATAGCTATACTGACATGTATCAATTATGTGTGAGGCCGAGTCTGTGTTAAAGGTATTGATGTTGTCATGTATATGCTAGTAAGAGCTTTGTACTAAGCCTGCAAAAGAAATTAAAGTTTTATTAGGTTGAGGCCATATGAAATGCTCATATACATAAATCCCTATGTAACTGCTATATGTGTATGCTGCTGCCCCTTGTGAGCAGCTACTGTTGAGTGTAATTAACTGCTGCTAGAATAGTGAGTCTATATGTGTTGTCATAAATAGGAGTATATTGTCAGTGAGGGTTTATCAGAGTGTGTGAGGGCAGATTTGACTTATTGAACATGAGAACTCATATTTATGCCCTGTACACCAGAAAATGTGAAGCATGATGCTGCTGTATACATTTGATGTAGGACTGAGCGAGCTGTGAAATGCGTGTGTCATGCTTAAGGGGAAAAGTGATTGTGTCAGAATTTGTATTGCTACCATAAGCTTTGTAAATTTGTGGGGGTCAGGAGTTATAAAGTGTCATCAATCCTGGCCCATTATTTGTCAATTATGTCACTATGGATGATTGGGGGAAGACCTTAGAAGGCTACACAAACATCAAAAATACCCTAGAAGATCTTGAAAGAAGATTGAATCAACGCAATGCTTCTTTTGGCCAAAGAGCAAAAACATACACCAAACCCTTTTCAAAGGGGGTACATGCTATCCTCTAGCTGAAACAGATAAGGGACTTGCAGAAAGAATTTGAGGCAGGGAATTGGCTTTATGAACTTGGATCAGACTTAAAGAATATGAAGGTGACTGAAAAAGCCCTCAATCTGGAGAAATTAGACTCACAACTTTCTAAGATGAGGCGATCAAATTTGAGTATTCTAAATTGGGCTCTAAAGCCAACAATGCTTGCTTTGATACAACAGAGATTCTTGGAGCATCCTTGTGAGAGGGTGAGACTTATAGTTTCCTTTTGTCTCAGAAAGGTCATGAGGATAACTTCATCTATACCTCCCTAGTCCTACAATGATGATATTATGAGGAAAGTTTTCCAGCTGATAGTAGAAAGCTTCCAAGACTTGGATAACATCTTGGATCCCAGCTTGGGAAGAAAGCTCAAGATCTTAGAAATCATGGCCGAAGTTAGATCATATGATGCCATGCTTGATCTAGAATGCAATGATTTGATTCTTCAAATGTTCCAATGTTTCTTCTGAATTAAGGAACATCATCCTGACACGGTCAAAACAAACATGCAGTCTATATTGTCTTCAGTTATGGGAGATTGTGATGCCATTTGTAAGAAGCTGCAATCCAAGTTATTGGCAATTTGGAGGAAGGAACAGGTTGTCTCACATGTTGCCTATGAACTAGCTGAAGAGTTGTTGAGCAGAATCAGAAACTATTCAGAATGCAACTGACCAAGGAGGAGCTGATGAAGATGCAAATTGATGAGGGGACAAGGGCACTAAGGTGCAAACAAGCAGTAAGAATGAATTGAGAAGGAAGAATCTTTGCTTAAACTACAAGGGGCCTTGGGAGCCAAATCACTCATGCTTGAGTAAATTGGAGGAGATGACAAAGGAGAACAAGAGGAGATTCCTTTTGATGATTCTGACAAGGGTAAAATGAGCTCAGAGTATGAGCAATCATGTGGAGATGTTGACATTAGTCCAACTCAATGTTTTAAAACTCCGATTCCGACACTGACTCGGCCGAGGGTCGACTCCGACTCCGACTCGGTGTCGACTCGGCCAACTCGATTTCAGTGACTTGGTTGTCGTAAAAAATACATTAAATATTTATTTTTTTATAAAAAAACATAATTTTAAAGATTTTCATTCATGTTTCCAAACACATAGTGTTAGAATATAGATGGAAGACAACATATGATCAAAGTAGGCTCATGAATATATCCATTATATCTAAATGGCACCCAGTGCAGTGTCCAATACATACATGGTCAATCTCTGGATCATCATCAGAGTCAGACAACATGTATATAAAAGTTCAAATGGGACCTAAATTTGTTCTACTGTAAGAGTTTCTAATATATTCTGTTTCATTGGTTTCCATGGTGGCCAGGAAATTATTTCTATTCTAAGATTCAAAAGATCCTTATTGTGTATATGCATCCAAGTACAATCAACTAAGCTTTAGCCTTTTCCAAAAAACTGCTCTACAGAACCATTACAAACCGTTAAGAAACTTTGGTGAAGAGGCTTCTGTCCATTTTAATCATCATAGCTTCTATTGCTAGCAACCCAAAATAGATCTCTCTCAGGCTAAACAATTAATAAAAAAAATTTAAAAATTGTTGTTTTTTAATGTGCCTGGGCCGCTATACGTAACCTAGCCGGGTTAATATAGACTTTGCTGAGTTAGCCGGGTTAATACTGAGCCGATATTGACTCGACAAGCCGAACCGAATACTTGGCCGAGTCAAATTTTTGAGGCTTTCGGACCACCTCGGCCGAGTCGGTTCCGAGCCAGCCGTTTTTTAAAACACTGGTCCAACTAAGCATCCATGTTTGGAGGTTGAAGATGGTGAGCAGTAGATCATTCCCATGTATAAGGAAGGTCGAGGATGATACATTTAGGGAGATGCGCTACTAGTAATCTAGCATGAAGAGCACCTAGAGGAGCATGAGTCAGATAAGGAGGATGACATATACAATCATGATGAGCAATCTTTGGAGAACCAGTTAAAAGCTCAAGTTGGAGACATGGTGGACGTGGTTGGGCATCTATCTGTGGGTCCACCCATTGATGAGCTGCAAATAGATACAAAGGTAGCCAACAAGGTTGTATGACATTAAGGCAGTAGCCGCCACAAGAAGATTGAGCATTTCAGGACCGTTCTTATGGCATTGAAGCAAAAGATGCAGACAATATGAGACATCATTTTGCAACAAAACAATGAAATTGAGGAGCTTAGAGTGGTGTGTGCCGAGTCAACAACCAAGTTGTCTAGCGTTGAGGGACGATTGAGGATCCTAACAAGGCAACAAGAGGAGTATGCTTAAGGATACAGAGCAACCCTCTCCAGGAGTACATAAACAAGGCTTGTGATACTGTTTGTCCACCTATATCCAATTGAGAGAGAGGTGCAAGGTTTTTTGGATGGATTTTATTTGTTGACTACGCGGAGCAACATGAGTTGAGCATGGAGCAGTGTTGGTATAGTGGATTTGTTCCATGTACAAGCATTCATGCATTCAATCCTTCCTGCGGGATGGATTGTTGGGAGATTATGATTTGGTACTCTATTGATGGGATGATTATGAGGATATTCTTAGTTGCGGGCATAAAAAAAATTGAGCCCTTAGGCACGGAGAGTGATGGAGGGCCAAGGTGGTATTGTAACCCACAGGTCTTAGGGCCTACGTGGCACTGGGATCCAGGCGGATGTATTGATGGCAAGATTGGATGGAGGTTTGTTTTGGATCTAGGTGTTGAGGGATCCGTTTATACTTTGGTGGCATGGTATAATCTAGTGGTTCATATGGGATCCTGGTACCATTGTGCAGATGCCTCTCTGTGGACAAATATGGATTGCTTGAGGGCAAGCGATCTTGGGTTTGGAGGACTTGCAGTGTCCCCATTTCCAGTTTCCTTTATAGTATAGCTAGGATGGATTTCCAAGGTACGTGATGGCTAGGTCATAGGAGCAAAATTATGTCATCAGAGGTTCTAGAGGGTTTTGAGGAATTTATGGGGTCCGACGGTGTTCGGTTGGCATATTCCATCATCAGAGTCAGTTCCGCACAACTTACTTTTGGTTTTGTTGCATTAGAATAATTCCCATAAAACGAAGTTATTATTGAGCCTAATTAATTAATTACACTTAAGGTGGCATTCCAGGAGGAATAACTGATGGAACACCTTAGTGTAATTGCTCGTTGGAACCAAAACGAGAAGATCTACAAGATGGGATGATAAGAAGTGACTTCTAGTGGCTAGAGAAAGTATGGTGGGCGATTTACCATTTTCCCGAATCAAAATGTGACTTTAATTAGTCAGAAGGGGAAAATGATTAATTGAAGGAAAAAGGCCAAAAGAAGTAAAACAAAATAAAATTACAAGTCACTTAGATGAAGTCAAGGAGGAGCTTCTAGAATAATACCAAAATAATCAAAATAAAATACTTCTAGACGATTGGAGATCTATTTATCAAGCCTTTAAAAGGAGGAGGATGAGATCATTTGGGACATCTTGGATTTGTTGCACTTTCCGATTGGTGAGGTTTAGAGAAGCAGGATCTTAGCTTCAGTAGTCCCAGGACGAAAACCCTTGGGTGATTTGGTGAGAGTGGGATGCAAACCCACCTCATCCCTTGGTGAATTCATCCATAATTCGTCCGTGCACTTATTGATTTCCAATTCTATTTTGGAGGCCCGATACAGTGTTTTAGTTGATCTTCTGGAGGCCATCCATCATCTCAACCATTTCCAGTGTTTGTATCAACATGTAATCTTTGATTCCATAATAATAAAATAAGCTTGAGAATTTACTGCATGTGTTTATTTGGTTATCCTGAGTTGAAGTTCTTATATATTTTGGCGCTAATTTCTTGTTGCAATTTTGTAGTTCAATTAAGAAATTTACGGCTTCATTAATTTGTAGTGAAATCCCAAGAAATGTGTCAAAATTCATAAACGGGATATTAGAAAAGCTTCATCCCTTCTATTGTAAGTTCCTTCGTTGTCCTTGGTCCAATCTCCATTGTCCATCCCGACAACAAAAAGAGTATAGCTACCCATGTGATAACTTCGTGTAGTTGCACCATTATTTTGTAGAATGATTTCCATGAATCCTCTATAGGTGCCATTACTTATTGACGTATCAACCTTTGGTGGCCTATTCATTAGTCTGTCTGGAAAATTAATCTTGACGACTCTAGTTAGATTAAAATGATCAGCAAGCTTGAGTGGAGTTGCAGGAGCTTCGTAAGAGTTCCTATTCAAAGTGCAATGTTGTTTCCCATTGATCAATTCTGGTGGCCTGTTTTTTACAAAGGCCTAAGTGACATTGATCTGTCCATATTTAAAAGACCCTTGTGGGTTAGGCCTAAGATCCCCGACAGATACACTCCACCTAATAGATCTTGCTTGGTTCATAGAGAAGTATGTCATAAAAATATTCTGTACTAGTTGGAAGATGCCCTTTGGTCTTACTTTTAGAATCGGAATAATGCAATATCACCACACCCATGACATTGAACCAAATAGTTGCACTTGCCACCATGTTACAATCACTGCTTCCACTTGGGTCCATTGTTACCAGGAATGAGTAAAACTGACTAGCATGAATATCCAAGTTCATGTAATTTTGCTGTGATGTATAGGATCCTTCTATTTCTGCAAACAACAAATTATGATTCTGAATTCTGAAGTTTAGAGAAGTTGAAATCCCAACATTGTGAACCCTCATATGATACGTTTTCCCAAGTTTAACATTGAATATCTCGTACCCAATACCAGCAGAGACCGACTTATTGTAACATTAGGGCCCTCTCCCATTAAAAGAAACTCCATCAGGCATTTCAAGGTCCCTGTCAACATCAAGGATTGCTCGCAAATCTTTGTGACTCCTTGTATACCATTCATCAATAAAGATTGTGAAATCTCCCTCAGAAGTTCCAAAGGGTACACAAATCACTGGGCGATGGTTCACAATAACTCCTCTGAACCCTCCTGCTGCCCTCTGAACGTAAAAGAAACTTCCAACCCGATCTGTGGCCTAAAAACTATAGGTCCAGTTCCATTCTACAGGAATAGGACAATTGGTCCCAGATACACCATCTTGCCAAGGATTTCTTCGATTCTGCAAACCATTCCATGTGATCAGAAGTGGCTCATCCAAATTGTTCATAATATCTATTGCAAAATTCCAAGTGGTTGGCAGGTTGACCTAGAGTCCAAGAAACTGCTCAATAATCGTAATCACACTTGTTAGAAGATTGTTGGACCTTCCATTGTTGTATTACTGTTTAACACACCTATTTACAAGCTTTTCAAGATTTCTGTTACAGTCAATATGTCCTAGACTCTCTCTTAATAGGACTACCATCAATGGACCATCCTCCTAATCTCTGTTCCATAAGATCTACAAGAAAATCTGCTTTTGCAATTTTATCTCTTCTATGGCCATTCACATCAGTCTCCAACCTACTTCCACAAAGATCATACTCCAGATTCAAAATCGAACATTCCTTATATTGAATAAAGTACTCCAAACGATGCCCATCTATAACCTCAGCTGGTATGTCATGTGCGGTCCTAACGAACCTCTCCTTCTGTGTAGATTTAGGGACCAAATATATCTGGTCTTTATAGAAAATGACCTCATCTTCTACCTTCTATCTGTCATCTTGGATGAGACTGTCCATTAATTTGCAGGTAAACTTCTTTTTGGAGTATTCTACTAGGAGGTGGGCTCTCCAATCATTGGTCATTTTCGTGACCGTGCATATGTCAATGTCAACGTTCTTCTTGCATTTTGTACCCAACTCATAAGCTTGTATGTTGCTACTTGATTCCCCATGAAAATCCTTTTTGAGCATTATTTTGTCCATCTTCACAAAATGTAACTCCAGAATTGTATTTCATGTCACCTTCTTCCCCTTTAGACAAAGCCTCAAAGTATTGTTGCAACCTCTCAGAGATATTGTTTGGCGTGTTGTCGCACAGATTGTCACGACAACACTCAGACCAGGGGTTGTCACTCTGATCCCCGATCTCTCCGTTTAAGCCTATCTTCCGCGGCTAAGGGGGGTAGACCCTATGGGACAATAGATGACCAATTGTGGACCAGTTGGGTTGGAAGACACGAGGGGAAACAAGCACTTAATTGCTTTTATTAAGTTAATAGACCAGTGCCCTATGGAGTTAATGACTGAATGATTATTTATCAAATGTTTGCAGAAATATGAACTCATTAACAATCATTTACCATCGAATAACTCAAACAAAGATTAACTTTTACCAAATGCGAGATAATCGATAAATGCTCAATGGCTTAACGATATTCCAGCAATTAAAGGACGAAAGATTAAATGCTTTAAATCACCACGTAATTTTAAATGCTAACCAGTGATCACTTTCATATAGCTAATCTTCAAATGAACAATTAAGCATGTTTAACCACATAAAAAATGATAAATATTAATCACACATCAAAATTTTAGCCTCAACAGAAAAGATATATCGCAAACATGACAAATCCTTGAGCCAAGACTGAATTTGGCAAAATATTTCCAAAATATTTTTATATTTTCAAATAAAACAAGACTAAGCTAACTGAAGTCTAAATAAATGAAACTTTAAATCTAAATAAAATTCTAAACTATATATAACAAAATAGAAGGTCTAAAGGTTACTTATTTATTTATTATATTTTTTTTTTTGTTGAGATTTTTATATCTTTTTATTATTTTTTATTGTTGGATCCTCGAACTTAGCCTTTGGAAAAATCACCTAGGACCTAGGACTTAGGATTTACGAGGGGATTAAAACATTTTCTAACTGTCAAGACACTTTACATCATGACCTTTACAATTTTATATCTTAAGGGGGAAAACCCATTTGACATAGACCCTCATAGACCACCCAGTTCTGCAACACAACTATAATCTAGCAGATCAAGCAATTTGTAATAACCCAACCAAATAGTTAGAATTATTTCCAAATTGCTTTTACATAGATTTGAAGCACACTAGGATTTCCCTAAGATTCTAATGACAAAATTCATTTTGGCTTTGGGGTTACGCTGAAGGAAAACTCTGCCAATCATGGATCGGTGAGACAAAAAACCTTCCGGAACGTAGATTATCACTAGAAAATTAGGTCCACCTAGGCAATTTACATACATGACTCAAATCTGCTATGATTATTTACAATTTAGACATGCAGATTGGGTTTACAACATAACATGATCAGGTCGACAATGACTGTCGAATGGCATGGACATGTCGATTAAGCGCTACCCCTTCTGCGAAAAAAGGGGGTGTACTGCTATGGGTAGTTGACACATATTGGTCAACATTTGACTCTACTTGGGGACACGTTGCTACACTGTAGGAATGTGAGAATCCAGAATCTGCACCCACGCAACACACAACCAAAAATAAGTAGCATCCATCCAAAAATCATCATATAACATTAAGCACATGAAAGATATAAGCTCTTCATTTATTAACTATCTAGCAACAAGGAAAGTAAATCTAATCCTAAATCAGAAATAAAATGCTGAAATGACAAGGAGTAAGGTTAGAAATACAATACAGAGGATGTCCCTTGGCATCATATATCATTTTTGAAGAATAACTTGAGCATTTGACCATTTGCAGGTAGATCAAGTGGTTCGTCATCCAATCTGCTCAAGTGGAATGAGTTTGGTCCAGCTATATCTCGAATGATGTATGGTCCCAACCACAAACTATCGAACTTCTTATGTTTTCCTGGTTTTTTATTCTTACGATCCCAAAGAAGTACCATATCTCCCACCTGCAAAGATCTAGATCGAGAGGATTTATCAAAGCTTTTCTTAATGTTAGATTGATTTTTACATATAGCATCAAAAGTTGTCCTACGTGCTTCATCTAACTCCACAATCTGATCTATTCTATTCTGAACAACATCTTTACTAGTAGAAAAATGTTGAAGGAGGTAATAAACTGGCAGTTTCAGGTGCACAGGTAAGGTTACATCCAAGCCATAAACTAATTCAAAGGGAGATTTACCAGTAGCTTTCTTCTTAGTGATCCTATCTGCCCATAAAGCATACTTGATTTTGCTATCCCATGATCTCTTATTATCTCCTACTATCTTCTTGATAATGGTTATGAGATTCTTGTTACTTGATTCAGCCAGACCATTACCCTGAGGATAGTAATTTGATGAATGAGATAAGATAATGCCATATTTGAAACAGAAAGATAAAAACTCTGAAGAACTAAAAGCCTTGGCATTATCAGTAGTGATCTTAGCAGGCACACCAAATCTAGTAATGATATTATTTTCAATGAAATCTATAATAACCTTTTCAATGGCATTCTTAGTAGGAATGGCTTCAACCCATTTAGTGAAATAATCAGTAGCAATCAAAATCCATGAGTAGCCATTGCTAGAATTTTCATGGAACTTCTCGATGAAGTCTAGACCCCAACGCTGAAAAGGTGCCTCTACAATGACAGTTTGTAGGGGCAGGGCAGCAAGCTTCTGTTTCCCAGTGAACAGCTAACAGGCTTGACAAGTCCTAACAAACTTATGCACATCAGAAAAAATTGAAGGCCAATAATAACCAGCTCTCAGAATTTTGTGGGCGGTAGTTCTAGCAGCATAATGACCACCACAAAATCCTGAATGAAACTTAGAGATTAATTTCTTGGACTCATTTTCATCAACACACCTAAGTACTATGCCCTCAGGATTTCTCCACCCAAGGCCATCCTTCATAAGGCAATACTTAGTGGCTTTTAGTCTAAGAGCCCTTCTCTTATGTGCAACTAAATGGCTAGGATATGTAAGATTCATCAAGTAATAAACAATATCCTTGTACTAATCATGCTCTCCCAATCTTTGCAACTTAGGCAAAGATAGATCGCTAAGACAAAACAAAACCAAGAGTCTTTTCGTTACCTTTAGTCAACATTTGAGCCAAGTCTTGGCCTTTGACTAGCTTGGTGGGTTTGATCTCTAAATCATATTCTTGTATTTTAGTAACCCACCTAGCGCGAGTCCCTAAGCAATCGGTTTGAGTTAATATATCTTTAATAGCAGAATGTGGGACGAAAGCAATGATTTTAGTATAACCCACATAAGTTTTGAAGTGCTTAAGAGACTTGACTAGGGCATAAGCTTGCTTTCCATGGTATTGTACTTTAATTTGGAATTTTGAAGCACTCTACTCATGAAAGCAATAGGTCGCTCGTGACCATCTTTATTCTTTTGTAACAGGACTCAGCAATGGTTTATTCGGAAGCGAAAGAAAAAATCATGAAATCCTTGGAATAATCGGGACTAACTAAGACAGGGGCTCTTGCAATAGCGAATTTGATTTCTTGAAAAGCCTTTTTGTCGTCTTCTTGCCAAACAAATTTTACATCTTTCTTCAGAAGACTTTGAATAGGCTTAGCTACTTCTGCGTAATTTGGAATAAACCTTCTAAGAAAGTTTGTCTTTCTAAGGAAAGACTGAAGGGATTTAAGATTATGAGGAAGATGAATCTTTTGGATTGCTTCAATTCTTTCAGGATCAATCTTGATTCCATCTTTAGAAATGATATGGCCAAGTAATTTCCCTTCGGTTACTCCAAAAACAGACTTAGCTAGATTCAAAGAAATCCCGTATTCTCTACATCTATCGAAAACCTGCCTAAGATGATTTATATGACTGATACCATCTTTAGAAAATACAGTAAGATCATCTTGGTGAATCTCAATAAATTTCTCGATTAACCCCTTGAAGGCATAATCCACAGCCCTTTGAAATGTAGCCCAAGCGTTGGTGTGGTGAATGTGGTTTTAAGACGATCTTCCTTTTTAACCCATACCTGATTGTACCCAGAAAAACCATCTAGCAACGACATCATTCTAGAATCAGTTACTCTTTACAACAAAGTCTCCATGTTTGGCAAAGGGTAATTATCTTTCTTGCATGCTAGATTAAGATTTCGAAAATCGACACAAAGCCTTATCGTACTGTTCTTTTTCCTAACAATCACCAGATTTGAACACCATGTTGAATGCCTTGTTTGAGCGATAATTCCAGCTGCAAGCATTTTCGCAAGCTCTTTCTAAACCAAAGGGGCTAACTTAGGATTAATCTGCCTATGCTTCTGGTGAAAGGGTTTAGCATTTTCATCTTTTAAGGGGATGGTATGTTCCATGACATCTTCCCTATAGCCCTTTAATTCATCATAAGAAAAAGCCAAAACATCTCGATATTCGCGAAGTAAATTAGTTAACTTTTTTCTTTCCTCCACACTAGTACCTTCTCCAATTTTAACAATCTTTGGGTTCTCAGGAGTACCAATGTTTATCTCGAGATATTTGCCTGGGTCCATTTTATTTTCCTCTCTCAACTTCGTGGCATCATGATGATCAAAGTGTTACTCTAAGGCAACCACATTCCTAGGAGTAGGATTTATGATATGCTGATGATTAAAAGATCCATCCTCCTCAGAATCTATTCGGAAATCTTCAAACTCATCCAGACTATTAAGAAAACTAATGACTTGTTTTTCATCATTAAAGACTTGCCAATGCTCTGAGTTATCTAGAATAGATGGTCTGAATATTACTTCCATTTTGATCTTATCCTTAATTAGCTCATCAGATAACTGGAAGGTAGTAGCAGCGACGACAAGTTCATCCGCCAAACTATTTTGCTCTCTTGGGATAGCTTCGAGGTCAAGGGCATCAAAGTGCTCCATAGTATCCCACACAACATTTCGATAATTCCTTAATCTTTGATTTTTACATGTGAATTTATTTTTAAGTTGCATGATAATTAAATCAGAATCCCCTTTAATGCTAAGCAACTTAATTTTCAAAGATTTCGCTAATTCAAGACCCAACAATAAAGCCTCATATTCAACGACATTGTTGGTTGCTTCAAATTCTAATCGATAGGCAAACTTGAAAATGTGAACAAGGGGAGATTTAAGCACTATTCCAACACCTTTACCATGCCTAGACGATGCACCATCAAAGTACATGTACCAAACTCTATCATTGAGATCCTTAATCTTATCATCAGGAGGAATTATGAAATTAGACATGATAGCGTAATTCCCAATGTCAGATTGCTCTTTAATTATCTTGTTGTGAGGTCTCTTAGAATCTTCAACATGGAATTTTCTTTCGGGCTCTCCGTTAAGTCTTACAAAACCATCACCTCTAGGAGAATGAATCATAGCATATGACCAATTCATTTGAATACTTCCTCCTAGATCAGAGGCCCACTTTCTAGATAAAAGCATACCCCAGGCATCAGGCACACCAACAACAATATCCATAACAATCATGATGTCTGGGTAAACTGATAGATGAACTTGTAAATCTTTGATCAAACCATGCACTTCAATCTTTTTAGAATCCATGGCACATATATTATAGTAGGGTCTAGAAACTCTTAAGTTAAGCTGTTCCATGACCCTTTTAGTCATGACACAAGCTGATGCACCAGAATCCAACATGCAATTATTCAATTTATATCCATTAACTAACAAGGTGATAAAGAAAGGCTGGTGATCTTTGTTATATGTATCTAAGCTTTGCAAATATATCGAAGCATCATGATAGTCAACTTCCCGAGTCTTCTGTTGAGAAATATTTACTTGAGGACCCTGAATAGCTTTTAGTAACTTATCTCTTTGGGAAGGGATTTTAGAAATCTCGGAGACAGGAACCCAGATTTTCGCATTGTTAAACCAACTTCCCAAATCGACATCTAATCTAGAGTTTAAACCGGGGTTAAAAGTTCGAGGGGGAATTTGATTCCCGCTCTGATATTTATCCCTGTTTGATACGTTAAACCTTTATCTCTAGCAATTTCCATGATTTGCTCTGGAGAGGGTTTTACACCATATAACTTAGCCAAAATGTCATCTTCATTTCAAGGTTATTTATACTAAAAACTGATGAAGGATTCATAATGTCATGACTATTTTCCTTGACCTCCATCCAATTATCCATAGACAAAGGAAACTTGTTACCTACTACATTTATTTGACCACCTAGCCCAAACATTCCATTATCTAAAATTCTTCTAACGATGGGACAAGTGGCCTCTTCATGAAGAGCATAACAAACCTAACAGTAAGGCGAAGCATTATCGACCAAATTAGTAAACAGATTAGGAGGTCTCTGTTCACTAGATTGACCTTTCTTTTACCAATTGTTATTATTATTTCGAGGTTGGAAATTTTGTGTTTGTGCTCTTTCCATTTGGACCAACCTATTCTGCAAAGTAGCTATCTCCTTATTATGATTAATTTCCATGCTTTCAATCTTTTGGAGCAATTTCAGAACAAGTTCGTTTTCAGGCTCTTGAATTGCTTTTCCTTTAGGTTCTTTTAGTTTCATAGCAGCGCTATCGAAACCTGGGATCTCAGACTTCCCAGATGCTGCCTTGTCGTTTTCAAGCTCTATAGCTAAGGCTTGGCAATCCCTATAATCATTAAGTCTAGCACGCCTCAATTCATAAGATGGCTCAGGACTAAAGGCATCAATGTAAAAATCTCGAAGAGATTTGTCGGTAGGTTTATAGTCTTGAGGTAATTCTCTAACAATATCATTAAACCTTTTGTTAAATTCTTCAACAATTTCATTCTCTCTCTTTTTTATTATGCTAATAGCTTTCACGAGGTGTCTTCTTTCTCTCTTATCTCCATACTTTTCCTTAAAGGCATCAATGATCGATTGTAAGGAATTAAATGAATTCCGAGGCTTTTCTGCAAACCAGTCATGAGCATCGCCCTCCAAGGTTATAATAAAAAGAGTCATTCTAACATCTTCATGATCGAAATCAGCAGACCTTGCGTACTTAGACATCCATATACTAAAAGCTCTCAGATGTGAATTAGCACTAATCGCGTTATCTCCGTGAAAGCTAGGTAGCTTATCTATCCCAAGCGTTGGAAGATCATTGGGATAACCTTGAATGTTAGAAAAACCGCAAGGAGCATATATGTTCGTGATGTTGTGCCCAACTGGACTGGTAAAAAGCAAATGGATATCAGAGAGGGCTTTTTGTCCGAGGTTAACAAGAAGTGTACGAGAAGAGAGTTTGTGTAATCGTACCTTGAGAGCCCTTTCAGAATCAGGAGCAGGATTGTATAGATTGCTTGGATGCCTTCTAGTATACACTCTTGCAGATGATATATGAAGTGGAGTCGCCACCCGGACAGGAAGTGAAACACGGAAAAGCTCGAAAGGAAAGGACCAAGGATAGAAAAAACTCTATCCCCGGCAATGATGCCAAAAAATGTTGTCGCACAGATTGCCACGACAACGCTCAGACCGGGGGCTGTCACCTTGATCCCTGATCTCTCCGTTTAAGCCTGTCTCCCGCAGCTAAGGGGGGTAGACCCTATGGGACAATGGATGACCAACTATTGACCAGTTGGGTTGGGAGACACGAGGGGAAACAAGCACTTAATTGATTTTATTAAGTTAATAGACCAGTGCCCTATGGAGTTAATGACTGAATGATTATTTATCAAATGTTTGCAGAAATATGAACTTATTAACAATCATTTACCATCGAATAGCTCAAACAAAGATTAACTTTTACCAAATGCGAGATAATTGATAAATGCTCAATGGCTTAACGATATTCCAGCGATTAAAGTACGAAAGATTAAATGCTTTAAATCACCACGTAATTTTAAATGTTAACCAGCTATCACTTTCATATAGCTAATCTTCAAATGAACAATTAAGCATGTTTAACCACATAAAAAATGATAAATATTAATCCCACATCAAAATTTTAGCCTCAGCAGAAAAGATATATCGCAAACATGACAAATCCTTGAGCCAAGACTGAATCTGGCAAAATATTTCCAAAATATTTTTATATTTTCAAGTAAAACAAGACTAAGCTAATTGAAGTCTAAATAAATGAAACTTTAAATCTAAATAAAATTCTAAACTATATATAACAAAATAGAAGGTCTAAAGGTTATTTTTTATTTTTTTTTGAGATTTTAATATCTTTTTATTATTTTTCATTGTTGGATCCTGGAACTTAGCCTTTGGAAAAATCACCTAGGACCTAGGGCTTAAGACTTATGAGGGGATTAAAACATTTTCTAACTCTCAAGACAATTTACATCATGACCTTTACAATTTTACATCTTAAGGGGGAAAACCCATTTGACCACCCAGTTCTGCGACACAACTATAATCTAGCAAATCAAGCAATTTGTAATAACCCAACCAAATAGTTAGAATTATTTCCAAATTGCTTTTACATAGATTCGAAGCACACTAGGATTTCCCTAATATTCTAATGACAAAATTCATTCTGGCTTTGGGGTTAGGCTGAAGGAAAACTCTGCTGATCATGGATCGGTGAGACAAAAAACCTTCCGGAACGTAGATTATCACTAGAAAATTAGGTCCACCTAGGCAATTTACATACATGACTCAAATCTGCTATGATTATTTACAATTTAGACATGTAGATTGGGTTTACAACATAACATGATTAGGTCGACGATGACTGTTGAATGGCATGGACATGTCGATTAAGTGCTACCCCTTTTGCGAATAAAGGGGGTGTACTGCTATGGGTAGTTGACACATAGTGGTCAACATGGCGTATATGTTTCACCTTGCTCCGAACTGGCCTTCTCTAATTTCTGCAAGATAGCATGTAAATGGGCCTCTCTAAAATATTAATGTGCATACTACCTGATTGATTGAATTTTCACTTATGGTTTGGTGGAATTCAATGTTCTGTTCATACTCTTGCTTTTTTAGAGCCTTCAACGCTTCATAGGCTTCTTGCTGAAAAGAATTTGCATCATTCCATTGATCTTGCAATTGCATCAAATCAAAGTTCAAGGCACCAAATTCTTTCTCAATGGCTTGCACATTCTTTTATGCTTTAAAAGCCTGCTTTTTTAGGGAATCCAATTTCTGATCCATAAGCTTGCTACGTTCTTGAATTTTATCAATGTGGTTAAATTTTTCTTGAAGCTTGGAATGAGACCCTGAAGCTACACATAGTTGTGAAAATTTCAAAACTGAAACCCTATTCTAGCAACTAGAAATTATTCTTCTGATTGTTAATTAATTTAACAATTTATTTGCTACAACAAATACTGAATAAATCACACTGCAACCTTCACAAATTAAACTGTGGAAACAATAGCGTTGGAAACTGAGAAAATACTAGTGCACATAAAAATGACATCGTTATTTTTGGACAAATGTCCCTAGAAAAACCCAACTTGGAAAAACCAGTGCAACAACTGAGGGTTTTATTATTAAGCAATAGTGAAATATGAGTACAATCCATGGATGCCCAACTGACAATCCAAAGAACAATTAAATCTGGCCAAAATTACCTAAAGGAATTTCCCTTCGTCCACAAGCAACCCCAACACAAATTTCCTTTAGAAAACTCGTCTTGCTGGACCCTCTACGTCAACTTCTGCCAGTGCTTGCGCAAACCCTTGGACATCTAAGCCTGAAAATGCCTTTGATAAAGTTGTTCTACCTGTCTCTGTTGAGGAAATTGATTCTTCGGCCTTCTGGAAGACTTTCCCGGCCTCTAGACGTTGAATCAATTTTTCCTCCAGCCAAATTGAGTTTCTCTTTGGAAGCAACTGCGCAGTCCTCTGTGTTGCCTCAATGGGAATAACTCAACCCCTTGCTGCTGCCTCTCCGGATCTGGAAAAATTCCTACGGATCACTGTCTTTGCCTCTCACTGACTTTGCTTTGATCTCTGGCTCTTTGACAACTACCGCTGCTCTCTGGAAATCGATCTGCCAAAGAAATCGAACCGCTAAAGTGTCTTCTCCAAGTGCCCATCAACTTCTTCTTATAATCCTCTGTTGGGACTCCAACGACCAAGATTAAATCTTAATCAAGGGCTAGGATCATCTTGAAATTGATCATTGTGAGTTTCTAGACTATTCTCACCTTGACTTAATTAATTCTGATTAATTAACCATATTCCCTAAGTTTAGACTTAGGAAATATTTAAAAATTGGTTAATAATCTAATTAAACCATCTCTAGGTGGAATTTTTAGAAACAATTTATGGGTTTTTATCTCATGTATTCTAGCCTCTCCACCAAATTTCGTGGCTAGAACACATCCGATGCTACAAAAACTAGCACTCCCTCTTAGCGAGGACTGTGTTCTAGTGCTGCCCACCCTGCCACAACACTCCGTCTTTGTATCATCTCTTGTCACATTGCTGATGTCTGGCCATTGTGACTTCTTGCCACTGCTCACCAACCACCGCGCAACTCTGATGTTGCATCCGTGCTGTTGCTGACCCTGCTGTACTGCTGCCAACACTATATCCGCACTGCAACTCCCTCTCATTTGTTGTTGCCATAACTGCAACAACTGCAGCTGAAAAGCATCTGAAATACTGAATCAACTGTGTTCAGTATGATGCATTTGTCTCCCGAGTCTCTGACTGCTACTAGCCTTTGCATCGTCACTGAAGAATCTACGCTGCTACTTACTCTGCACTACTACCAACTCTGCACTATGCTCTCTAGCATCTGACTGCAACTAGTTTGCAACTGTTACTCTGGAATTTCATTGCATATCCTAACAATGATCCATCCTACTACTGAATACTGTAGGCCCCCGTAACTAGGTAATGATCCATCTTGCTACTAAACATTGTGGGCCCTTGTAGCCAGGTAATGATCCATCTTGCTACTGAACTCTGTGGGCCCCCGTAGCCAGGTAATGATCCATGAGGTGGACTCCTTAGTGGACCCTGCCCAAATTTGTAGCTCTCTGGGGCTACAACTCCAAGTCTCCCCACCTCACTCCTGGAGGTATGGCTGCCAACATCGTGAAGTCTAACTCCAACTTGGAGGACAACTTGTCGATCTCAACTGACACTGCATGTTGGTCTTGCTTGTCCTTCTCCCTGAGCGGAGACTACACACTGTAGTGACCAAGCTCACCACATTTAAAGCACTTGAGCTTTGATAGTTCCTTCTTCATTCTCTGCTCCCCCTGCCCTTGACTGGGACCCTT
This sequence comes from Pinus taeda, assembly GCA_000404065.3. Taxonomy (NCBI): domain Eukaryota; kingdom Viridiplantae; phylum Streptophyta; class Pinopsida; order Pinales; family Pinaceae; genus Pinus; species Pinus taeda. Next base: position 191,670 of record APFE030653502.1, read on the forward strand.
AGATGCAAGGGCCACATTGTCCTCCTCCTTCACACTCTTCAATCCGCTGCCACTGGTGGAGCTCTTTAACAGAGCCCGCCTTAACTCCTTTTCCCCCAAATCAACCCACATCCTGTCCCATCTTGGTAAAGTGTCTCTGCCCAATATACTTTGGATGAATACTTGCCAATCCTCCGAGACACTGTTTAGAGCTAATCACACTAGCTCTAATGGTTGAGGTGTTGCCCCAACAACTGCATGCTAATCTCAGACCACCTGAATTTTGGTGAGGAAGGAATCTATGCTTTCTCCCTTCTGCATCCTTATGCATCTCAATTTTTCTTCCACGAACACCTTCCGCTGCTTGGAAGTACCTTGATATAGCGTGGAGAGAGCATCCCACATCTCTTTGGCTGTACCCTTGTCTGCCACATGTGAGACTATATGATCTCGGACTCCATCTAAGATTAATCGCTTCGCCCTTGCCATTTCTTTCCTATATTCTTTCTGTTGATCGACATTCTGGCGAATTGCCACCACATTATCTATGTAGGCTTTTAGGCCATATTTATCTAGAAGGAAGGATATCCTAGCCTTCTGGATGACATAGTTGGAATCTCCATCCAACCTATATCCTGATCTCTAAGCCTGATTGTGGCCATCTCGAAAACTATCGAAAACCCCCGAAAACTATCGAAAACCCCCTCTTTCCTTTCCTTTGCTTGGTTGCTGCTCTGCTACTCACACTCCCTTCTGGAATGTGTGGATCTGCTAGTTGCTACTGCCAATTTGCCTGGAAAAATCGAACTTCTGAGACTCGAAGTTCCCTGAGGAAAATTTTCCCTTTGTTGTGTGTGCTTTTATCTTCTACTCGACGTTGTTCCTGCTGTTGTAAAACCCTCTACGTCCAACCAAGGAATCTGCTTAGCGAAAATCTGAGCTACAACTACTCCCTCAAATTGCTGGAATCACTAACCCAGGCATTTCGACTTTTCTGCAACCCTGCAACTCGAATTTCTGCCCCAGCAATTCGGCTTGCATGTTTGGGTATTGCGCTGCCTCTGAGAATTTCGGCCTGTGACTCTCACTGAATAGCGAAATTCTCGCCTTCGCTTCTGAGCTTCCTGGCTGATCACTTACGCTCTGATACCATGTTGTTAATTTTAGGATAACAATGGTATGTTCTATCCTTAGAGCAATTTTACTTCAATTTTCTTTATTAGCCCAATATGATATCCAGTATAGCAATCACATCAAAATGATACTAAAATGCAGATAGAACATAAAAAATAACAGTAGAAGACAAGCCAACACAAGAGGACACAAGATATGGCACTTGCCAAGGACAAACCCCAATGTGGGTAAACCCTTTATCAATTCTTCTTATAATTCTATAAAAGTTCCGCAGAGAGACATAGTAAAATTTACAATATTCACTTGCCTAAACTAACTAGTCAAAACAATAGAAATAGAAAGCCCTAACCAGAAAGTCATCGCTGGTCAACAGGGCTGAAATTGTACCAGGACACAAGATATGGCACCTTCCAAGGACAAACCCCAATGTGGGGAAACCCTTGATCAATTCTTCTTATAATTCTTCAAAAGTTTAGTAGAGAGAGAGTATAATTTACAATATTCACTTGCCTAAACTGATTAGTCAAAACAACATAAACAAAAGGCCCTAACTAGAAAGTCAACTTTGGTCAACAAGGCTAAAATTGACCTCCAAAACAACTTGGTCAACCTTGGTCAACTCGGCCTCCAACAACAAGATAATGCAGCCCAAAACAGTCTGAAAATAACCAGTCAAATCTGGTCAACAAAAGTCAACGCAACACCCTGAATTAGGGTAGTCAACACTGGTTAACACTGATCAAATTGCCTCGGTTTTTATGCCTAGAACAATGACTTGGCCAAACAAAAGTCTCCCTCACAAAACCGAAGTCAAATAGGGTCAACGCTGGTCAAAGTTAGCCTCCTGAAATTTCGGTCAAATCTGGTCAACGCAGCAGCTAGAAAAGACGGTCTTCCTTTTGCACGTGTGGAGAGAGAGAGGCCCAAAAATATGTACCCAATCAAGATGAGTGAGAGAAAGATGAATGAGATGAGATGCCAAAATGAGGAGGAGGCACCTTGTATTTATATGCGACATTGAAGGATGGAGAGGCTAATTTGATGGCTAGCCGACTGACCTTGACAATTTGTCCATAATCAGAATAAATTCATAACTTCATTTGTAGGGATGATCTTTAGATCAATCCTACACCTCTCGGAAGGAGGAACCCAAGAAAAATATCTGCCTCATAAGAGCTGTCAAAAGTGATGTTTGTCCTTAGTTGCCAAATTTAACACTCCCTCTCAACTAGGGAGAATGTCACCTGCCAAACTGTTTGACAATCTATACCATCCCTGTCATTGCACTGCTCTGCCGAACCATGAAGAAAGAAGAAATGATTGAGAATGTATCATACCATTCTCCAACAACAGAGAGTGTGTCATACCACTCTTAACTGACTCGTAGTCAGTTTCTGTTGATCCCAGATCAATATCAACATCCTAGCATAGGGAGTACGGTAGTACACGATGCATCCATCGATAGTACTATGGTCCCTATCCTCATTTCCCTACTCATTGGCCAGATGAAAGGTACTTCCCATGAGTCCCGCACTGCATAGGTAGGATGTGCCGGTTGGAGAGGGTGAACCATCCATCCTGTTCGTATGCCATAGGGGAGGGTGAATCACTCAGCCTATGTATATGCCACCATGGGGTATCACAGGGGAAGGTGAACCATTCACCTTGTACACAACACACCACTAGGGGAGGGTGAGTCACCCTATGGTCGCTCATTGCTCCAAGAAGTACCCGAAGCCTCCTAGAGCTCCCAGAGCTCACTATCCATCTCATACAGGACCCTCACAAGAGGGTCTCTCCACAACTCAAAGTCGTTCACGGAAGGTTAAGAATTTGACCTTCCCGAGGGGCTTCCTAAGAATGTCAGTGACCTGCCCATCGATCCCAATATGATGGAGCCTTATTGCTGTCCGCTGTACCATATCTATGATAAGGTGGTACCTGATATCAATATGCTTGGAGCGATCATGAAACACGGGATTCTCAGAAAGAGGAACCCTACTTTCGTTGTCACAAAAGATCACGGTGGTATCCAACACATGTCCAAACAACTCACTAAAGAGCTTCCTCGACCAGACAGCTTCATAGGAGGCCAAACTAGCAGTAATGTATTCAGCCTCAACAGTGCTTAAAGCAACCAACTTCTGCTTCTTGCTCATCAATGATATTGAAGCAAAACCTAGAGAGAAGCAACATCCTGATGTGCTTTTGTGATCCATCACACTGCCAGCCCAGTCTATATCAGAGTAATCATGGAGCCTCACATTCCCGACAATGTATCTCAGTCCATAAATGATTGTGCCCCAGAGATATCTCAAGAGATTCTTGTCAGCAATCTAATGTATATAATGACGCTCGACCATAAACTGACTCAATGTGTTCACTGCAAAACATATGTCCGGACGAGAGTTCACCAAGAACATCAGGGCCCCTATGAGTTGTCGATACTCAGAAGGATTTCCCAAATCGGGCCCGACAACACTTCCGCATAACTTCTTGAAGTTAAGTTCCATCGGAGTAGTCATGAACTTGCAGTCCACTATCCCAAATCTTTCAAGTAGCTTCACAACATATTTTCCTTGAGAAAGGAAAATCTCCCCTGGATTTTCCAAGACCTCCAACCCTAGGAAGTAATGCATCAGTCCTAGGTCCTTCATATCAAATTCGAAAGCGAACTCTCTGTTACATTGATGAATAAGAGGGTCTGCACCTATCAGAAAGAGATTGTCCACATAGAGTACCAAGATGAGAGGTCTATCATTCTCAACCTTAAAGTAAAGGTTCAGATCAACTTCACTTCTTGTAAATCCCAGCTTCATCAGATGCTATCGATCCTCTCATACCAAGGCTGGGGTGGTTGCTTCAGCTCATAGAGGGCCTTCCTCAACTTGCATACATGTGTCTGATGGTCTTGAACTTCAAACCCCTCAGGTCGTTCCACATAGACTTCCTCCTTAAGTGAGCCATGCAAGAAGGTAGTCTTGACATCCATCTGGTGTAGATTCCATCCTTGCGAGGCGGCAAGGGCTATAATCGGACAGATGGTGGTGTAGCGAGCAATGGGTGCAAATATCTCATCATAATCTACAACTTCCTTTTGAGAGAAGCCTCGAGCAACAAATTTGGCCTTGAATTTCTCAACACTTCCATCAACACCATGCTTGATCTTGTAGAGCCATTTAGAGGTGACAATAGATTTGTCCTGGGGTCTAGGGACCACATCCCAAACATCACTCTTCATAATTGACTCGTACTCTTCGTTCATAGCATCTTTCCATACTTGTTGCTTCATAGCTTCTTCGAATGAGCGAGGTTCAGACTGAATAATGGTGCTCATCGCAGTTAAGTACCCTTGGTACCTATTAGGTTTCTTGCTTTCACAAAATGTCCCTCTCGGTGCAACATGACTCTCGACACCTTCGAGAGTTTCCTTCAGCCATGAGGGTCTCCTTTTGGAGGATGAGGGCTCATGAGGAGGAGGATCAATGGGATCCATCGGTTCTTCAACATCGGGCACTGGCTTATCTTGCGAATCTCCCTGATTTCCTGCATCTACTTCTTTGTCCTTCCTTGGAATATGAAGGTTGCTAATCTTCCTTAGGGAAACATCCTCATCAAAGTTGACATCATGACTCAACTCTACTTCTCTTTGACCAGGCACATAGATTCTATATGCCTTAGAAGTTTCACTGTAGCCCACAGAAGTTCCTTTCTTCCCAAATGCCTCCAATTTACTTCTCTTTTCTTTCGGCACATGAAAGTATACGGGACTACCAAAAATTCTAAAATGAGAAACATCAGGTTTCTTACTTGTGAAAACTTCTTCGGGAGTTTTGGAGTCCAATGCTTGATGAAGGCATCGATTTTGAACGTACACAATAGTGTTGGCAGCTTCTCCCAATAGGAACTTTGGAAGTCCTTGATCATGAAGCATGGCATGAGTGGCTTCTATAATGGAACGATTCTTCCTTTCAGCAACAACATTTTGCTCAGGAGTATATGCAGTAGTAGTCTCCCTCTTAATGCCAACTTCCCTGCAATAGTCATTGAATTCGTTTGACTCATACTTGGTTCCATTATCGGTCCTTAATGTCTTGATCTTCTCCCCTGTTTGATTTTCCACCAAGGCTTTGAAGGCACGAAACCATGAGATTATTTGTCCTTATTCTTCAAGAAATATATCCAAGTTTTACGAGAGAAGTCATCCACAAAGACAACATAATATAAATATTCTCCTAATGATGTCACGGGCAACATACCAAATAGATTAGAATGAACCAATTGCAAAATGTCTGTGGTCTTGCTATCACTTGAGGGGAATGATCCCCTTGTATGTTTTCTCTTGGCACATCCCTGACATACATCTTCATGCTCTATTTTGAATTCGGGCATACTTGTAACCATCTTCCTTACATCGGGTAGAGCCTTATAGTGAAGATGAGCAAACCTTTGGTGCCATAGTTCGGTTTGAAGAGATGTGTCGCAAGACATGGCTCCCAGTGGACTTCCTCCAACTTGATATAAACTGTCAACCCCGAATCCAAGAGTAAATGCTTCTTTGAAATTTCTTTTCCACACATGTACCTTTCTCGATGAATGCCACCTTGAATCCTTTGTCTTCCATCGGCGAGATAGACACTAGATTCTTCCTTAGATCAGGTACATATAGTACTTCTTGAAGATGAACGGAGTTACCTTGATTCAATTGAAGGGTAACATTCCCAACTCCCTTCACGAGATAGGTGGCATTGTCTCGAAGGATAATTTCCAAATTTGTATCCTTCTCTATCAGATTTGAAAGTGCTTCCTTGTACTCGGTGAAGTGCCTTGAGGCACCACTATCAATCAACCAATTTCCCAAAGTATCTGAAGGAGAGGCAGTAGAGAGGGCAGATATAAGATAAAATTCCTTTTGCTTAGAATTTACAACATTAGACTCATCATACTTGGAGTTTCTTGTTCTTTTAGAAGCTTGATCATTTCCAAGTTGAGTAGCGGAAGCATTCCTTTCCCTTTGTTGTTGAACCTGCCATTCCTTTGATTGTTGTTGTTGCCCCTGTAATGATTGTGATCATCATCATGAGATGTGCCCCTTCTATTTGGACACTCCCTAGCATAGTGACCAAACTTGTTGCAAACGAAGCATCTTCCCTGTCTTCCATTTTTGAATCCCGATCTTCCTTGATTTTGCCTCTTTGAACCTGCATTGTTCTTCCTCTTGGCATGAGCGGAGAATGCGGTGGGATTATTCCTATTCGAAGGCATCTCCAATTCCATCATCCTTGTTTCTTCTTGAGAACATCTAGTTAGCAATTCTTCAAAACCTGGAATTCTGTCGTTATTGAGAATAGTAGTGTTGAACACATGCCATTTGGGAGGAAGATCTCCAAGGGTAATGAGAGTGAGCTTCCAGTCAACAATAACTTCAGCAATCGAAAGAAGATCATTTTTGATCTCGGTAATCCTCATGAAGTAAGATTGGATATCCTCACCTTTTCCCTTCTTTATATCCTTCAGCTTGTTCTTGAGGAAAATAATTTGATTTGCATTGCTAGATTTGAACGTGCCAACCAACCTGTTATATATCTCCTTTGATGTATTCAAATCGGAGATGTAAGCAACTAAGTGCTTATGAATAGAATCCCTGATGATCTTCTTGGCCTTGACTTCACCCTTCTTGTACTTTGTCATAGCAGCAACCGGTGCATTTGAAGGAGGTTCCAAAATCTTTCCTTGCGCATAATCCATGACATCTTGCTCTTCTAAAGTCAAATCAAGAGACATCTTCCATGCATGATAATCAAACTTATCATGAAGCTTATCATCAAACTTGAAGTAGGATGTTGAGGCCATTGAGACTTGTTCTTGATCATTGATTGCTCCTCTCAGTGATTGCTCTTCACTCTTGCTTGGGATTTGTCTTCACCTCAACTCTGATACCATGTTAATTTTAGGATAACAATGGTATGTTCTATGCTTAGAGCAATTTTACTTCAATTTTCTTTGTTAGCCCAATATCATATCCAGTATAGCAATCACATCAACATGATAGTAAAATGGAGATAGAACATAAACAATAACAGTAGAAGACAAACCAACACAAGAGGACACAAGATATGGCACCAGCTAGGGACAAACCCCAATGTGGGGAAACCCTTGATCAATTCTTCTTATAATTCTTCAAAAGTTCAGTAGAGAGAGTACAATTTACAATATTCACTTGCCCAAACTGATCAGTCAAAACAGTAGAAACAAAAGCCCTAACCAGAAAGTCAACGCTGGTCAACAGGGCTGAAATTGACCTCCAAAACAGCTCGGTCAACGGTTAACTCGGCCACCAATAACAAGATAATGCAACCTAAAACAATCTAAAATTAACCAGTCAAATATGGTCAACAAAAGTCAATGCAACAACCTGAATTAGGGCAGTGAACCTAGGGGTCAAACTGCCTCGGTTTTTTGTGCCCAGAACAACGGCCGGCCCAAACAGAAGTCTCCCTCACAAAGCCGAAGTCAAACAGGGTCAACACAGGTCAAAGTCAACCTCCTGAAATTTCAGTCTCTTGAAATTTCAACCTCTTGAAATTTCAGTCAAATCTGGGCAATGCAACAGCTAGAAAAGACAGTGTTCCTTTCGCACATGTGGAGAGAGAGAGGCCTAGAAATACATACCCAATCAAGATGAGAGAGAGAAAGATGAATGAGATGAGATGCCAAAAGGAGGAGGAGGCACCTTGTATTTATATGCAACGTTGAAGGCTGGAGGAGGCTAATTTGATGGCTGGCCGACCTTGAAAATTTGTCCATAATCAAAATAAATTCATAACTTCATTTGTACATGTCAGAATGGGATGATCTTTAGATCAATCCTACACCTCTCGGAAAGAGGAACCCAAGAAAAACATCAGCTGCCTCATAAGAGCTGTCCAAAGTGATGTTTGGCCCTAGTATCCATATTTAACAGAAAATTTCAAAACTGAAATCCTATTGCAACAATTGGAAATTATTCTTCTGATTGTTAATTAATTTAACAATTTATTTGCTATGGAAAATACTGAATAAATCACACTACAACCTTCACAAATAAAATTGCCGAAATAATAGCGTTGGAAACTGAGAAAATACTAGCGTACACACATAAGAATGATACTGTTATTTTTGGACAAATGTCCTCGAAAATACCCAACTTGGGAAAACCGGTGCAACAACTGAGGGTATTATTATTAAGTAATAGTGAAATCTGAGTGCAATTTGTGGATGTCCAACTGGCAATCCAAACAAGTAGTAAATCTGGTCAAAATTACCTAAGGGATTTTCCCTTCCTCCACAAGCAACCTCGGCACAACTTTCCTTCAGAAAACTCATCCTACTGGACCCTCTGCGTCAGCTTCTACATAGTACATGCGCAGAACCTTGGACGTCTAAGCCCAAAACTGGCTTTGATGAATTCATTTTGCCTGTCTCTGTTGAGGACACTAATTCTCCGGCCTTCTGGAAGACTTTCTTGACCTCTATAAGCTGAATTGATTTTTCCTCCAACCAAATTGAGTTTCTCTTCTAAAGCAACTGCGCTGTCCTCTTCGTTGCCTCACTGGGAATAACTTGACCCCTCACTGCTGCCTCTCCGGATTTGGAAAACTTCCTCCTGATCACTGTCTCTGTCGCTCACTGACTCTGCTTCGATCTCTGGCTCTTTGGAAATCGATTTGCCAAAGAAATCGAACTCCTGAAGTGTCTTCTCCAAGTGCCCATCGACTTCTTCTAATAATCCTCTACTAGGACTCCAACAACCAAGATTAAATCTTAATCAAGGGCTAGGATCATCTTGAGGTCGATCCGTATGAGTTTCTAGAATTCTCACTTTGACTTAATTAATTATGATTAATTAACCATATTCCCTAAGTTTAGACTTAGGAAATATTTAAAAATAGGTTAATAATCTAATTAAACTTTCTCTAGGTGGAATTTCCAGAAACGATTTCTGGGTTTTGGAGATTTCATGTATTCTAGCCTCTCCACCAAATTTCATGGCTAGAACACATCCGATGCTACAAAAACCAACAATAGCTGATTTTGAGCATGCGTTAATAGTTTAATATCACGCAACAATTGTTTTGTTGAAAAATCATGTAGCTTGGGAGGTACTCCCACAAGTCTTGGGTGTTGACTTGTGAGAAGAAAACCCACTTTGTGGGAAAAGTACCCAAGCCTATGGGTTTTGGACCGAAAGTTGTGTGCTTATAACCCAAAGATATCATTTATTTATTTTAATTGTTATGGAGGACACCTTTAATGGACAAAATGGGTTCCTAAGGCAACATGAAAGAGCCTATATATTTGAGAGACAAATGGAGAGGTCTCACATCATAGCAATCATTCTTGTGTAGAACATCAAGCCTAGAGAAGAGAGCCACAAATCTCCAAGAAGGGACGAATAGCTCAAGGAAAGTTTGTTTTGTGATTTTTGAGTTAGGGGAAGAGGTTGAATTGCTTGTCAATGCATTGTAGGATGAAAAGAAGCTACTTGATTTTATCTGCTGGTTGATCAATAGAAGGTTGTTGAGAGGTTTAGCTGGAGTAAATTGTCGCTAGGTTGGGTTTTGTTCATTGTGGAGGCTAGCTTGAAGCCCTAGTATATCGCCGAAAAACCTTAGGAGACAAGAAATAGGGCCGAAAAGCCTCAAAGTACTAGGAAGGCTAGGCCGAGGCCTATCTTTTTAGACCATAGACAAAGGAAAGGGGGCTGAAGAGCCTCAGAAGGCTTGTAAGGCAGGCCAAGTTGCCTTAGATCTTTGTAGAGGCCAATAAGGCATAAGAGAGGTTTGATGTTCTACAAAGGATAGATTGTTGACTATTAAAGGAGCTGTGAACAATAGTATTGGAGGCTAGTTATGCAGTGAATTTGAAGGACTAAATTTGTTGTGAGTAGTTGTTTGTATAGAGATATGAAAGGAGCCAAATCTTTGTTTGAAGGGGGCAAGGCCCAACCAGATAACAATTGATAAATAAGGACTAAAAGGGCTACTTGTGAAAGGGCTACATCAACAAGTAAGCTGATTGTTTTGTCATTGTTTTGTTGGGAAGATTGAAGGTCTAAAGGAGTTGACCTCAAGCCCTAGTTGTATCCTATGTATATTGTGTCTTGTATCGGGTTTCATAAAGGGCCATGATCCCAGGTACGGGGGCCCTATGATTGTTTATTGAAGGACTAGTATAACAGGTTTTGGGCCATCTATATCTATGTACTTTATTTTTTCATTGTTGTTATATTTCCGCCATGCAAAGCTATTTTGGTTGAGCACTCCTAGTGTGTTTGTGTGCTAGTCTAGCCATAAACTAGACCTAGGGTGTAAGGAAATTCAACATGGTTTCAAAGCTACTTTGAAGGGACAGTTGAATCAGAGTTTGCACAAGAAACAACCTAAGAGTGAGCTGGTTGATTTGTTGTTGAAGGACTAACAACATGTCAAAGTTGATTGCTAGTCTAAGGTATGAGGACAGGTTAGATGGGCTATCCAAATATATTCCTTGGAAGGAAAGGATTAGGCTCATCTTGTTGGTCAACAAGATATGGGAGTTTACTGACAAGGAGATTTCTATGCCAACAACTCCTAAAGAGTTGGTTGGGTTTGAAGATTGGGAGGCGAAGGCCAAGCTAATAATCCTAGATGGAGTAAAGGATCACTTGATACCTCATCTTATCGGGAAGAAGACTACGCATGATATGTGGAAGGCCCTTCAAGATTTGTTCTAGAATAAGAATGAGAACGGGTTGATGGTATTGAGAGAGAAGCTCAAGAGCAGCGAGATGATGGATGGCGAGAATGCGGCTTGTATCTCACAAAGGTTTCTCAAGTTTGTGATGAGCTTGTTACATTGGTGATAACCTTACAAAATTTGAATTAGCGAGGATTTCCACTTTGGGAGAGAACTTGTGGTTGGATTGACTTGTAGGCTCTAACAATTGTTTTTTACATCACATCACATGCATGCTTTAAATTGGTAATTAACACAGCCACACATCTCATTTACTTTCTTCAAGTTTGCTAAAGTTCTTTAAACTTGCACCATTTACAATTGTTGCTACTAGTCTCAAATTTACATTTTCCATTGCAAAGCAATTTGCTCTCACTTTGTGCAAGCATTTTCATTATTTTGTTTTAGCAGACTTTGACATACTTGGCTTGGCTATTGTCTAAATCATTCATGCTTTATGGTTGTGCCACATTTCCATTTTGATTAGATTTGAAGCATTGTGTATTGGGCAAATTTATCTTTCAAGGCAATCATTTACTTTCATGTCAAGCAAGTTGTCTTTCATTTTCGCACGCTGAGCGTTTCTTTTGCAAGCTATTGTGAGCATAAATCTCAACTTTATTTTTCAAAGCATTGCAATTTAGTTGCTCATAAACATCAACCTTCATTTGCTATAACTTGTCATTGGATTTTATGCATCTTATGTTTGCTTGAGGAAATATAGAAAGTGATCTTGTGGAACATTCTTATTTAAAGAAATTCCTTTCTTCACATAACACTTGCAAGCTCATTTGCATATCATATTAGGCATTATAATTTAGTTGCATTTTAATTAAATTGATCTCCAAGCATAAGCTTGGTTGATAGAAATCATAGGAAAAGACTTACTTGGAAAGTTCTTCCAATTGGTACGAAGTAAGGTAAAGGCGTGTGACTCTGTAGTTATGAAGGTGGCTTGTCCCCTTGTAGGAACGAAGACAAATGCTGACTAGTAATATTCAAGGGACGGATATTGCTAATGACACCATAGTGTCCTCGCCCCCTCTTTCTTACAGTCACCCCAATTTTTACCCTTTGGTAAGAGCTCAAAAGAAAGACCTCTCACCTAGATTAGGCATTTAGATTAAAAGTAATCAAGATGATTGCATCCAAATCTAGTTTAGCTGCATTTCATATTAACACATCTCATTGTTTTACGTGCAATTAGTCATTATACTTGTCATTTTGAATATGTGTTGAATTCAATACTTTGTTTTGGCAAGTATTATCTCATCTATATTTTGCAAGTAGAATTTTAATTGTTTTTTTTTTGCAAGATATCCTTGTATGCTTTGGATTAACAAGTGATCATATATCTTGAAAGCATTTTTATATCTTGTATTGATTATTTTATTGTGTTAACACCTTTTGTTTCATTTTCAGGATTGCTTGTGCTTCCATTTGAAGCATTTCATTTATTTTGAACAAGTATCTTTCATTTTTTGAGCAATATTTTAAAGACACTAGTTTTACATATGCTTATTGCTATCTCATGTGTTGATTGTTATTAAAGTTGATTTTCGCTCCCATTGCTCATATTATATTTGCTTGTAATCTATAAAAAAGTAATCCATTTCACTCTAACATCTCCTAGAAACCTCACATTTTTTAACTTAGCTTTTCTTTTAGGGACCACCACCCATAGCTATCCTAGAAGATAGCTTAAACGGAGAGAGTTGGGTATAGGTGACAACCTTTCTCTTTGATTTGCCACCAACCACACCTTATGGGGTTAAGGGATTTTCTCACTAACTGGTAGGTGCGTGTGTTAGGTGGCAACAAGCCCAATTGAGAAAATACAATACTGATCACCAATGTCACTGCATTCTCTTAGACACAACACACCCTCACTGAGAAGCCTTTCTCAATCTTGTGCTACTGTTGTGTCTAAGTACCTCACATTAGGCTCAATTTATTATTTTCATAAGCTAAGATTGATGGCCAAAATTAGCTCGTCAAGTTAACTAAAGATAAGTGACATTACTTTAGTTAACTATCCTATCTTTAGCTTTCTCTACTTTAACTCAAGTACAAGTCATAGATTTAGCTTTCTTTACATTCACATCAACGTGCGTGCAACTCACTTACACACTCTGCATGTCAAATGCAAGATCCTAATGAGGCAAATCAAGGTCCTTCTAGTCAAGATACAAGAGTATAAGTACCTTCTGAGCTACAAAGCTCAACACTCCCTCTTAGCAAGGGAGGTACTTTTGGAAGAACCTCCTCCACTTGATTCTGTCTCCAAGTCCGTCTCAGTACCTAGTTTCTCCCTTTGACACGTAAGCCTGTCTTGCTACTAGATATGAAACCTGAGATTAGAACTTGTCACATCCAACCGTGCTCAGAGGATCTTGCTATTGAGCATCCATAAATGTCATATCATACCAGCTAAGGTTCCTGGCAGTACTTGAAGAATCACTCTTCCTTGCCACCTGCACCCTCTTGGAAACTGACATTGATCTTGTATCCAAGATCCCCTCGGATATATCAACAAGTTGTCCCAGTAACCTGTATGACTGCCCCTATTTAATGCCAAGCACTACCGCTGCATCCAAGGTCGCTCCCTATAAATATAGAAGCACATGTCCATCTATAACAAAACTCTGTATCTAACATCCTCCAAGGATGATATTGAGAGCACGTGTGCCATCAATCCTGGAATAAAAAACATCCCTGTCACCTCCAGAATCCTCCAGACTCTAGCTAGAATCTGACACATCCAACCTTCTTCATCGCATGCGTGGTGCTAGCTCCACTAAACACACTATAGTTTGAACTTGTCTCTGAAATAATGCGGAATACTAACCTCATCCCCATCATGTGATTGGATGCTCCTCTGTCGACTAGCCATGACCCATTGTCCTCATACACAACAATACTTCTGTTAGAAACACAGGAAACTAGAGAAAATTCCTTCTTGAATTTCTCCATAAAGTCGTCTATCTCAGTTGATGCTGATGTAGCCACTTGATCCTCCTTCTTCTTGTGTGGACATTGGCTCTCATAGTGACCAGTCTTGTCACACTCAAAGCACTTCACTTTGCTCATGTCCTTCATGGAAGTAGAGCCCCCAGTTCCCTTTACTTTTTCCCTTTCTAGCAAGAGAAAAATTCTCCTCATCATCCTTTCCATTAGGTTGGCCTGCAATTTTGGAACGTCTCCTTGTCTCCTCCTATACAGAGTCATCGTACAATGTATCCCAATTGGATAGATTTTCTTGTGCTACGATCCCATAAATGGAAACATTCCACTTTGGAGGAAAGCCACTCAAGGCTGATCTGACCAACTCTTCACTGTCAATAGTTTCCCCCACTGTTGCCAAATCATCTCTAATCTGAGTGATCTCGGTTAGGTATGATGCAACTGTGTTAGTTTTAGACATCTTGGCTTGACTTTTCTCAATTTCTCCTTCAACACCATCTTCTTGTTTTGGTTTGTACTCTAGAACAACTTGGTTAAGGAGGCCCAAATATCATAAGCATATTTCTTCCCCGTCATATGAGGTATAACATGGTCTCTAATGGAGTCTAGGATTATTCTCGTGGCCTTCACATTTATCTTATTAAACACAGCCAATTACGTAGGATTTGCAAGAATTTGGATGGCCTTGTCCAGATGTCCCACAACTCCTGCTCAAATAATAGAACAATCTACTTCTTCCATGGGCTGAGATTTCCTGCCCTGTCCAACCTTTCCTTGTAATGTAGCCCAGTAGCCATTTCTGTCAAACTGACCAACAACTAACTTTTCACCTTCTGCCCACTACTCGACACAGCTATCCGGTACCTGGAACTGCCGCATGTTGCTCGAGACTTCCTACTTGCTTCCCGAGGCTGCGCAGAGCCTTCTTTCTCCATGCTTGGAAATCGTTGGTGTTGCTTGGACACTTTAATAGTTTAGTAGTGATTTTTTTTTAATATTACATTGGCTGACCAAAAAAAATATTATCCCTTGCACAACAACTCTCATCCACTCGACCACAACTCCTTGCTGCAGTGGTTCTACACCATGATAACACCTGTAGATGATGGCAGTTAACTTGGCATCTTTGACCCCGCCCCCCACACACAACTCGTGCTCATAGCTCGACTAACAACGACTGTTTGTCCCATTGTTTCACCCCCGTAAACCTCCTCTGCAACCCAATTCATGCTCGGTTGTTTCTCTGCGTGTGTTGATTTTTTTGTTGGGTGCTGCAACTGTGTCAACCGATTTTTGGTGCCGATTGGTTCATTATTCCGGCGACTGTTCTAGTTCGAACTTCCCCCTGACCAATCTCCCTTTTTTTGGTTGTGTGCTGGTGTTGCAGTTGAGTTGGTCGACTTGCCTCCTGTGTTTTCCCCCTATGCGAGTGTTGTCTTAGCTCGAACTACTGTGACAACTGGGTCATCTTGATTGGTTTGACTGGCTGGTCGGCTATTGGTTTGCCTCCCGCTGCTATTGTGCCATGGCGACTGTCGACTGCTTTGGCGGCTAATGAGCTATCAAGCTTATCGCCCATAACCACAATGGCCTCATGCCCTTTTTTCTATTATTATTATTTTTTTTTTTTTTTAAATTGGCCCTTTCTTTTACATATTTTTTAAAGAATTTCTTCTCGGCCCCTTTTAAAAAAAAACTCGTTGCCTAATTTTTTTGTATGATTCAAGCCAACCTAGCTCTTGCAATCCGACATGAACCCGACTTCTTGCGATTCTGGGATCAATTAAGAGTTTTGGCTCTAATAACATGTTAGACTTTCAGAACTCAACGCCTAGTATTCAGTTCCCAACAAATAGTAAGTGAAAGGAATACACAACTAGATTCCTAACTCATAAAGATATAGTGGAAGCAAAATGAAATACTCGATTTGAATCACACATAAATAAATTTCTGCCCAATCATCATTTTTTCATTAATATCACAAAACTTGGGCTCCAATACCAAGGATGATGGCCTAGATGAAGAAATACAATACTGATCACCAGCCTCATTGCATTCTCTCGGATTCAATACACGCTCATTGAGAAGCCTCTCTCAATCTTTGTGCTAGTGTTGTGTTTAAGCACCTCACATTAGGCTCAATTTATAACTTTCATAAGCTTAGCTCATCAAAATTAGCTCATCAAGTTAACTGAAGATAAGTGATATTACTTTAGTCAACTATCCTATCTTTAGCTTTCTCTACTTTAACTCAAGTACAAGTCATAAATTTAGCTTTCCTTATGTGCACTGTTGTCCTCTGAGATAATTCTAGGTTAGGTAATTATGCTTGAGCATCTAAAATATTTTGGTTGTTTTTTTAATTTGTAGAAGACCAATGTTTAAGCTTATGTAAAAGAGTACTGTGCCCTAATTTCTCTTCAACACAACGAAAGGGTTGTTTCTTCACTTCTAAACAGTAATTTAGCTTTAAAAGATCTAGAATGAAGAATTCAGAGAAAATACGAGTTTTAAGTATTCAGATAGAATATTTAAAATAATCATAAGATAGATGCTAGTAAACTATGTTCACTAACCAACAAAAATGCATCTAAATTCATGAAGAATTGACAATTAATTGATGTAGAGGAGTTTATTTAGACATATAGTCTAATAAACTAATCTCTGTAATTGATTATAATTTCGTAGGAGATTTAAGATAGACTGCTATTCAGTTTATATCTTACTCAAATTTCTTCATAAAACTAGATACATGTTTTGAAATAATAGAATGGAATGAATAACATGAAGAAAACTCAGAGAGATAACAAACTGTTTGAAACAAATTCAGAATCCTTTTATTGATATCAAAGAATTTCAGATACATGTAATTATGCTTCAGATAAATTTAGTCCAGGGGTGCAACCTTTTTCAATTCGAATTGAGAATTATTTATACAAAGTGTTCCCAAATTATCTAAAGTAAATATCTAGTTACATTGTGTAACGACCCATCTATAAATTAATTGATATAAAGTTCTAAACTTTATAATAAAATAAATTTAAAGTTCTAAACTTTATAAATATAAAATAAACTTTATAATAAAATAAATATAAAATAAACTTTATAATATAAACTTTTTAATAAAATAAATATAACTAAACTTTATAATAAAATAAATATAAATAAAACTTATATTAAAAAATAAATATGACCATCACGTTTAATTAAACTAAAACCTAAACATAATGTAAATACACCTGTAAAGGTTATGACTCACGTTCACAAGAGAGCTGTCACCACAATAGTAAACGGTGGAGTCGTTGGTGAACAGGGCGGTCACCGCCAAGAAGAACTTCATATAGAGGTAGACAAGGTCTTTAGCGGGGGGAAGAAATCAGGAGAAAACCAGGAGAAAAACCAAGAGGACAAACCAGGTGGAAGAACCAGCCATTGGATGAGCTTTGAATGTTTTGAGGTTCTGGGCACGGGGGACAGTTAGCTTCTGTGGAGAAGCTTACTGGATTGAGCAGCCAGGCTCTGCTCAGTCTGGCTGGGTGGAATTGGTCTCTCGGTAATTGGATCAGAGTAGCTGCAGGCATCATCAACTATAGCAGTTTAGGTAGCAGATCAGGTAGGTACCTGCTTTAAATTTTTTTATTGTTTCTGTATTTCAGTTCTTTTGGTTCCTACACATTGGAAAAATATCTAGATCTGTTTCTACAAAAATAGTACATAAATATAGGGAAATGAAAACTGCTGAATTCGTTGGTACTACTTTTGAGGATTTCTGGTGATGACTTGATCTGAAACATCGTTGCCTTGTTGCTGACTTTTTTCTGGATGTTTGCTAACTTTTACTCTAGTAATTCACATAACTTTTCCCATTTTCTTTCATCTGGAAGTGAAAATCTGATCAATTTTCGACAGACTTCATCTACTTCTGTGTATTTTTCAAAAGTAGGCTTAACAGGAAACAAATGACTTATTTCATGCTTGATCAGTAGATCATAATTGAGGCCTTCCATGAATGCCTTTCTTGTAATAGTACCTTTGATCTTTGCAAATTTGGACCTGTCTGTAGCAATGGTAAATAATTTATG
Organism: Pinus taeda; assembly: GCA_000404065.3. Lineage (NCBI taxonomy): Eukaryota > Viridiplantae > Streptophyta > Pinopsida > Pinales > Pinaceae > Pinus > Pinus taeda. The sequence goes on from APFE030653502.1 coordinate 209,585, forward strand.
CTGATAGTCTTCAAGCTTGACTAATTCGTCTCCCATTCCTTGTAGTCCAGGGAGACCCTTCTAATACAAAACATTGAACTTCTAATGAAATCTTTGTACCATCGTTTGCAAACTATCAAACTTGTTTTCTAATTGCAGCATTAGATTTTTCTTGGTGAGAATTTTTCTTACTTCCAAGATGGTATCTGTTCTGTCCTCTATATCCAACTCATCTAATTCTTCTATGGTTTTTGAATTCAGGAATTTGATTATAACAATTGCATCACTGGGTTTGTTGTCAAGTTCTCTCTTGACATCAACAATCAGAGATTTTGATCTTAGTACTAATTTATCTTGCTCGAAGATAATCTCTATGGATGGCTAGATTTTTGTAATTTCTTCATTTATTTCCATCCAAATGTTCTCTTTAGCTTGTACAATGGTATCTGCCATAATATTTTGGTTCTCTAAATATTCTATTCTTTGTGCAAGCTTATATGATTTTTGTAGTTATGCCAGATAAGTATTATCTACTTTGATCTTCTGTTCTTGTAAATTGTTTAACTTCTTTGTCAGTTTTTGAATCTCCTGATCCTTGATACACAAACATTCATTGCTTTAGTCAAATCTGTTGGTGTAGTGTTGGATTGTGTCTCTGCTATTGAAGCTGCTGCTGAAGTCGATGTTTCTCTCGTTGCTGTGCATGTTGCTGGAATGACAGTGATTGGAATTGCTTGCACGGGAGCAGTATGCTCCTCTTTTTCTTTTAGAAGCTTTTCAATTTCCTTTTCCATTTTAGAAATCTGATCATTTTGTTCAATAATAAGCTTGAACAGATTTTCCTTTTCCTTCTCCAATTCTCCAAATTCTTTGGCTTGTGGATCTTTAGTTGAAGGAAGCTTTAACTTCTTTCTCAATGTTGCTATATCTGTATTTTTATTTTTGATTATCTCTTCTGTTGCTTTTACATCATTGGGATCATATCCCAATTTGATCATTAGTTCCTCTAAAGATTTGCTGCTGCTGAAGTCGATGTTTCTCTCGTTGCTGTGCATGTTGCTGGAATGACAGTGATTGGAATTGCTTGCACGGGAGCAGTATGCTCCTCTTTTTCTTTTAGAAGCTTTTCAATTTCCTTTTCCATTTTAGAAATCTGATCATTTTGTTCAATAATAAGCTTGAACAGATTTTCCTTTTCCTTCTCCAATTCTCCAAATTCTTTGGCTTGTGGATCTTTAGTTGAAGGAAGCTTTAACTTCTTTCTCAATGCTGCTATATCTGTATTTTTATTTTTGATTATCTCTTCTGTTGCTTTTACATCATTGGGATCATATCCCAATTTGATCATTAGTTCCTCTAAAGATTTAATTTTGGTATCTTTAGCTAGAGAAGAGACTTTCTCTAATTTTAAATGTGCCTGTGTTAAAATTGGCAACCAAAACTTCATGTGGGTCATCTTATTCATGGTTGATAATATTTTTATTAGATTCCTCTCGTCGAGAGGTGTAGGATTGATATAAAGATCATTCGATTCTGATAAGTATTCATGGAGATATGAATTTATTTTGATTATGGAATTATTATCAAGCTGACCAACAACTCATGTAGGCTCGGAAGCCCAACAGTCGCATCTATTCAAACACCAATGTTGTGTATAAATACAGGAGGAGTTTTCCTCATTTGGACTCACTCATCTCATCACATCTCTCTCTCTCTCTATTGTGCAGAAAAGAGTCTCTTCTCTACTGCGCAGAAAAGGGTCTCTCTCTCACACATGTGAAGCTGAAAGTTGCCGAAATTGAAGCTGCAACTGCAGAAGTAAAGATTGACTTGCGTGGACTAGAAGATCTCCTCATCTGAACTACGCTGTAGGTTCATTTGCAACTCCTCTGAAAGCTGCAACTTTTGGTGGTGGAATCAAGTCAATCCGACGGACGGTTTGCAAGATATTGACTGCCCTAGTTTGAAGTCAGAAGCTGCTGAAACTGACGCTGCAATTGCAGAAGTAAAGATTGACCTATGTGGACTAGAAGATCTCTTCATCTGAACTGCGCTGTAGGTTCATCTGAACCTCCTCTGGAAGCCGCAACTTTTGGTGGTGGAATCATGTCGATCGGACGGTTGGTTTGTGAGATATCGTCTGCCCTAGTTTGATGATGAAGCTGCTAATGTTGATGTTGCTGATCTAGGGTTTGCTACTGTTGATATAAATCAGATTTATTATACTATTTCTCTCTGCTGAATTATTGAAGATAGAAGAAGATTTGATCAAAAGGTTTCCCCACACATTGTGGGGTTTGTCCCTGGCTAGCCACCACATCTTGTGTCTTTTGTCTTGGCTTGTTTTCTGTCGATCGTTTAATGTTTTATCTGCACTTTACTTTATGTACATGTTATTGCTAATCTGTGGAATATAATAAGAAAAAGAAGTAAACTGTTATAAGCATAGAACATACCATAACTTGATATGGTATCGGAGCTGAGGTGAAGACAAAGCCGAGCAAGAGCAAGAGCAATCACCGAAGAGAAGATTGGCGAGGCTATCCTAAAAGAACTATGGGGTTCTCAACACTCTGTCGAAGGCAAGCTTCGTAAGAAAGATGACTATCACAGATGGAAGATGTCTATCGATCTAACCCTAGAAGATCCAGGAGTGTTGGACCATGTAAGTGGCAATATTGTTGAGCCTCCATCAAATGCATCTGCTGCTGCATGGAACAAATGGAAAACCGAAGAAGTCAAAATAGAAGATCATCTAGGACACTATCGACAAGCACTTGGTGGCCTACATCTCTGAACTGGACACCTCCAAGGAAATCTATGATAGACTGGTGAGTTTATTTAAAGTTAATGATGCAAATCAAGTTTTATTTCTTAGAAATAAACTGAGGCAAATCAAGAAGGGTAAAGATGAGAGTATGAAAGCATACTTCTTAAGAATAACCGAGATCAAGAACAATCTCCTATCTATTGGGGAGGCTATTACTGACAAGGAAATGGCACTCACGACTCTTGGAGGATTACCATGCAAATGGTATGTGTTTAGGACTACTCTTCCGAACTATAATGTAATTCTTGGTTTCGAGGAATTAATGGCTAGATGCATTCAAGAAGAA
>APFE030653502.1:219054-233310 GCA_000404065.3 Pinus taeda
TATGTACATGTGATTGCTAATCTGTGGAATATAATAAGAAAAAGAAGTAAATTGTTATAAGCATAGAACATACCATAAGTTAACAACCTGGATATTATGTATAGTGGTTTGAAGCTTAGCAGCTGTCATAGGGGAATTTTTTAAAGTATTAAAAATAATCTCACCGGACTATTTGTGCAATTTCACCTAGTTTATGGGATGGATTGTTCCTGTATCAAAAGAGAAAACTGACTGCTTGTAATCATTTACTGACCAAGGTTGAGGAACCTTGGGCTCCAAGAAAGCAATCTGCATTTTTCCTTTTTCTGAATCAAAGGCTGAGAGGAGCCTATGTTGGGCAGTAGATGTCTGCTTCCAAAACTGTGAGAATGTAGTGGCCTTAAGTGCAAGATTCTTTCTTTTTTATTTCTTGATAAGTAGCAAATATACTTGGTTCTTTCTGACTCTACCCCGACTCTCCTGTTGGTGATGAAATTGATGTATTTGCTGTCTTTGGAGTCATTAGGCATGAAGGAATGATGTCCTCTCTCCCTGAAACTCAGGGGGTGCATGTTCCTGTAAGAACAATTGGTTGTACTTGTTCTATGTTTTCTTGCTGTGTCTCCCCTACATGTATGGTCTTCTGTCTTTTATTGTATACTTTGAACTCCTTTGCCAAAATCTCAGTTACCGAAGGGGAAATGTTTTCCCTTGGTCTCTTTCCTTTCTCTTGCTGAACTGGAGTGTAGCTTGTTGACAACACTTGTTCTTCTGCTTCCTGAATGTATACTCCTGCTAGCTTTCTTGATTCATGAATTGTTCTATTTCTAGCCTAGGAATATGTGTATAAGGACCATATTGATGTTCCATCCTTAATTTTGAAATTACACACAGAGGATCATAGGACCATGTAAAGCTGTGCTTGAAATTCATTTGCTTCAAAATGTCATCTGCATCCTGTCCTGCTGCTCTTGTGTTGAAGATGAATGGACCAACCTCTGCTTTTATCTTAAACTGTGCTTTCTTCTTTGCTTCTAGAAATGTATTTGATCCATATTGATCATCTGTCTAATATATTCTAGAGCAATATTCTAATTGGTACAAACTTGGGGAATTTGTAAGGTGGTAGTTCACATCCATATGTTCTAATTTCTGAGTAAGATTGATACAAATACCAATCTCCTCTCTTAGTCTGGTCACTCAATTGTAGGATTTTTTTGATTTTTGGAAGTATGTTGGGCTCTGCATCACTGTTTAAGAAACTGGTAGTCACATGTAAAAACTGATCTACAAAATCACTGAAAGTAAATTCAGTGCTGTTCTTTCTGACCAAAGAGGTCTAGTGAATTACTGACTGAGGGTTTCCTTGACTTTCTAGCTTCTGTAACTGGAAAGGAAACCTGTCTGATTGATAATAAAGAAATAAATATACCAGGATAGATTCATACTTAAAAACTCCTCCGGTTGAGAATTTCATGAACTGGTCATGAATGGCTTCTGCCAAAAACTCACTATAACATAACAGAACATGAGGTTTTTCATTTGAGGAAAACACAGTAGGGAAGGCTAAGATGGTTTCATCAACCCACTAGTTTGAATGGTATCCTAACAGGCATGAAACAATTGAGATTATTTGTTTGGTCATTTCTGGGAACATGGAAGATGGATAAGGAGAGTTGGCTCTAGGTAACTGAGCATTCTCTGGTAGAAAAGTTTCAAATATTTTATTTCTTTTTGAGAAGTTGAGCTTGTTGTATATATACATGAGTATGTTAAGGTGAAAATCTTACATTGAGTTAGAATTCTGGACTTGGAGCATTTTCGAGATGGAATTGCCATTGATGGCAAAAAGGGCTTCACCATTTTGGGCTACAATAGTTCTCTAATTGGGAAGATATCAAAATTGACACCAGGTGACAAATTCTGGAAAGTTATAGGTCTGAGGGAAAATAAACTAGGGTAAGGTAGAATCCCACTGTCCTAAATCATCACTAAGGTCAAGATTCTTCTGCTTGAGCCAATCGTGAAGTTCATAAAGATCGAATTCACAATTGGTTGCAGAATTTTGGTATAATTTGTTAACTAATGGTTTGTGATCCAAATCTACAGGTGGAGGAAGCGTTGGATTTTCTGTAGAAGTCTTTTTCTTTCTGGAAGACATAATTCAGCGAATATTGGGGAAAATGCCTATAAATACCTGGTAAAGGATATTTGATCGATTAAGCGACTAGATAATGAATGATTGCTTGGAAGAATCTTGCGATGAAGGTCCTCTGAGTCTTTTACCACTGAATATTTGAGCAAATAGGATTGCAAGGTTCAGGGACTAGATTTATAAAAACATGATCTAATCTGTTATAAAAATACCATTTATTAGGAGAGGAGGAAGTTAATGCTAACGGATTTATTATACTGGATAGGCAAACGAATAGGCAAACAGATAGACAAACTGATAAATTTGTGGTGGGAGGTATATTTATTTAATAATCAAGAGAGGGACAAGTGGCATGCTGCGTGGAGTAATCATAGCGCATGAAAAGTCAATCAACGGTAAATCAGGAGTGAATGGTGTTTTTTTAGGGGACTCGGGGGGGAAGTGAGGTAACGGTTTTGAAAGGGGGGGGGTAGTTGGTAATTGTTTTGGAAGGGGGGGGGGGCGGGTGAGATAGGATAGCGCCACGTGATAAACTGTGACTTCAACGACAAAAGGTTTTTGTCGGATATGCTTACTTTACTAAGCATACTTTAGTACATACTAGTGACAACTTTAAAAAAGATTAAAAGTAATATAATGCTGCATTTAAATGTGCGCGCTAATACAATGGAAAACATATTTTTTTTTATTTTCTTTTGTTTTCCCTTCCTTGTCTTTTCATTTCTCATTTTTCCTTATTTTCTTTGTTTGTTTGTTTGTTTTTTTTTTGTAAATCTAACAATTTTTTTCTTCTAACTATAGAAGGAATATCTAACTTATCAAAACCATTTGTGTTACAACATGCACATCACACCAACATGGGTACAACTCATTTGCACGCTCTGCATGTCGAATGCAAGCTCCTAACGAGGCAAATCAAGGTCCATCTAGTCAAGACACAAGACTAGAAGTACCTTCTGAGCTACAAAGTTCAACAATATTCGAGACTCTAACTGGATGGGACTCTAAATTGTAGGTGGAGGTTGGCGATAAGAGTCAGAAGACACAATGTGTTCCACAAAACTTATCACAGTGCAATTGAGAGTAATGATTTTCAACCTCTGCCTCATTTTGCAAGTGACAATACAACACACAATGCAATGATGTAATCTAGTGTCATATATTTATAGGCATACATGTAGTTATCTTTTAAGATCAATCCATCACCCTTCTGTCAGTGCTTTGGCCATGTCTCTGTCACTTATTTTGTATATGTCAATATTGGATCCTGTTTCTGAACTGCTTTAATGCTGACCTCAACTTCGACTTCATATCCAACATCTCAACACTGGATCTTGGTGATTTTATATCACTTTGCTCCAACAACAGGGAACTGATATTGAGTAAATTGCACTTGAATATTAAAAAAGCTACAACTGAATTTATTTGCACCTGTTCAAACATGAGAGTCACTTGTTCCCTTTGAAAAATTTTCACTCCTATGGTACAAATCTTGATTTTACTTCAATTGGGCTTTGCATCATATCAAGAGGAATACAATGCTATATGGTTTTGCTATAAGGTTTCACATAAAGACCAATATCTCACTCGGAATTCAAATACTTCTTGGACTTGGTTTCACTTCGTAGAGCTTAGTTTTTAAACATTTCAGTTGCAACTGTCTCCTCTTGGAAAAATGAACTGCCATCTAAATTATGGTTATGGCAAGATTCCACAGCTTCTGTTGTTAGCTTGGTTTGAACTTTGAACTACGCTGCCATTAATCTATGCTCTGTCATTTACCTACACACTCTAGCATGGTGCTGCTGGTCAGGAGCACAATACTTCATCATGCATAAGTTGTAGAGCTTGCAAAGGACTTTGATCGACTGCAATATATGGCTTAAGTGGAGGAAACGTATTCAAGTCACTAAGGATGGAACACATTTCTCCAGTGAGGAGTTTTGTGTCATGGTATTTGTGAAAATTCCTACACTCGAGGAATTTTCACAAGTACTTCTGCAACCTACACTAATTAAATATTTGATCTCATGAAACAGAAAACAGAGCAAAGAACAAAATATATAGGAGACACTTATTTTTCGACACAATAGTCCCCAGAAAAACCCAATGCGGGAAAACCGGTGCAGCGGTTCTGAGTGTATATTATTATGCAGGAGAAATATATGAATACATATCTAGGATGCTCATCTAGCAATCCTTTACAGAGAAAATACTGGCAGAAAAGCTGAGTGAGTTTGACTTCACTTCACCTGGCAGAATTCCGGTTGATCCGGCACAAGACTAGCTAACCTTGGCTATTTCTGCACTGGTTTTGCGTCAGCCCTGCGTCACCTTCTCTGCCCTTTGCGTCAACTCTCTTGGCTGTTTCGGCAGTTCCCGATAGTTTCGGCTATTCCGAAAGTTCTGGATTCTGCGTGACAGGCACCTTTTCTGCGTTAGCTCTCCCGGCTACTACATCGCCTCAGCTTTCCTGGCTATTCCGACAGTTCCCAACAGTTCCCGACAGTTCTGGCAGTTTCGACTGTTTCGACAGTTCTGGATTCTGCATGACAAACAACTTTTCTGCTTTAGCTCTCCCGGCTTCTGCGCTGCCTCTTTGCAAGCTCTCTCTGCCTCTCTGTCAGTATTCTCTGGAAAGTCCTCCCGGATTCTCTTTGCCCCTCAGCTGCAAGATCTCCCCAATCGATTTTGTTCCGGAGAACTTCTCACCTTAGAAAGTTGATTTCCTCAATCTCTCTGTGTGTGTTTCCAAATGAACCCCAAACCTCCAGTTTATACTTTTCCTGTTGAGTCTTCAACGACCGAGATTAAGTCTCTAATCAACAGCTAAGATTGAAACATGACTTGATCTGCCTTCTAGATCACTCTCACCCATATTTTGATTAATACCTATTAATATTTAAATTTTCCTAAGTTCAGACTTAGGAACCCCATTAAAAATATTAATTATTTTAATAAAATACAATTCGGGTGGAATTTCACCAAACGGTTTCTGGGTTCTTTAGAACTCATGTGCCTTAGCCTCTCCACCAATTTTCAAGGCGAGAACATTTCCGATGCTACCAAAAACTAACACTCCCTCTTAGTAAGGAAAGTGCTTTAGCAACAATGCATGTTGCTCTGCTTTTGAAGCATCTCCCTTTCCGCATTGTTGCTGCCACCAACACTGTGCTGCTGCTGCTACTGTACTGCTACCCATGGCATTGCAACTGCCACTGCTGCATCTGTACTACAACTCCCTCTCAAACGCTGCATCTGCTATGCTGCTAGCACTGCCACTGCTAACACTGCATTCGTACTACAACTCAGTTGCTGAGAGAAGCAATTGAAAAACATCCAAAATTAGTTGAACTTAACTGTGTTCAACATAATACAATGAATGTTGGAATTTGACTACTGCTGATTCTGATCCTCTAAATCTTCTGCATTGTTGCTGACTCCTGCATTGTGCCAACCGCACTGCTACCAACCTTGCTCTCTGCTGATCAGTCTCTGGTCCCAAGCTACTGCATTTGTCCTCCAAACAATCCACTGCATCATCTGACATTAAGTCCATCTCGCTACTGCTGAATCTTGGGCTCTCGTAGCAAGGAATTGATCCAGGAGGTGGGCTCCTCAAGGATCCTACCCACATGTAGTCCTCCCGACTATAGCTCAATATCGCCCCATCTCCCTCTTGGAGATGCGTGAGCACTCATGGCAAACTCATCCTCGTCAATCTTCGCTGAAGCAACCTTAGGATCATGTTTCTCATCCTTATCCTTTTTCTTCAAAGGACACTGGGATGCATAGTGGCCCATCTCGCCACAACTGAAACATTTCACCTTCAAAATGTCCTTCTTTTGCTTCGGGTGTTGCTATCCCTTCGATGCTAGAGCTGCATTTTCCTCCTCCTCCTTCGTCTTTGAGTCACTCTCGCGCTGCCACTGAGGTTGGCCTTCACTAAGTCCATCCTTAACTCCTCCTATTGAAGAGCTGCCCACATCTCCTCCCATGAAGGTAGTTTTTCTCTGCCCAATATGCTTTGGACGAAAAATTGCCATTCATCTGAGACTCCATTCAGGGCTATCGTCGCATCGCAGTTGGCTGAGGAGTGGACCCCACTGTAACAAGCTGGTCCCTAGTGTCGTGAAGACGTTGAAGATAGAGGTTCACCTCTTCTCCTTTATGCATCAAGGTCTGCTGCAACTTTTGCTCTAAGTACATCTTCCGCTATTCGAAAGAGCCTTCATATAGAGAAGACAAGACTTCCCACATCTCTCAGGCTATATCCTTGCCCTACAAGTGTGAGACCACATGATCTCGAACTCCATCGAGAATCAACTTTTTTGCCTCAGCCTTGTATTTCTTCTTCTGATTGTTGTCAGTAGGAACAACCACACCACTTTTGACATAGGCCTCGAGATCGTATTCCTCCAGAACAACCAAGATTCTGGGCTTCCATATGACATAGTTGGAGGCTTCATCTAACCTGTTTAATCTCTAAGCCCATGTGATTCCATCTCACCCAACTACCGAACTGACTCCTCTAGTCACTTCTTAGCACAACTGCCCAACAAGTGAGAAATTCGAACTTTCTGGTGGAAAGTTCTCTGAGGAGAAAATTCCCCTTCTACGTGTCTTTGTTCTTTTGCAGTGGATTTCTGCCCCGGCAGAAACTGCGCCCTTCAAGCACTGCACTGAGGCTTTGCGTCACTCCCTCTACCTCTACAAACTCACAAACTAGAAATTGTACCTCTCTGTCATCTCACTTAGAGAGAGATTTCCTCGGATTTGCTTCCCGACAAGGACTAGCAATCCCTTCAAGGGGATTCGAATCGCTACCAAGTGCAGCTTTCGGCCTCACTGCTCAGCACTGCATTTTCTCTTCCTGTTTCAAAATCAATCCTCTGATACCATGTGAAAATTCCTACACTCGAGGAACCCCTACTGCAGCAAGTTTGAATCTACTTCACCTACTTGATTTTTAAATTACATTAATCAAGTTATTCTTCTGAATATTGAAGCAAATTACTTCTGCAGCCTACAATAATTAAATATTTGATCTCATGAAAGAGAAAACAGAGCAAAGAACAAGATACATAGGACACATTTATTTTTGGACACAATAGTCCCCAAAGAAACCCAATGTGGGAAAACCAGTGCAACAGTTCTGAGGGTTTCTTATTATGCAGGAGAAATATTTGAATACATATCTAGTATGCTCATCTAGCAATCCTTTACAAAGAAAATATTGGCGGAAAATTTGAGTGAGTTTTACCTCACTTCACCCGACAAAATTTCGGCTGATCCGGCATAAGACTGGCCAACCCCAACTATTTCTGCATTGGCTCTGCGTCACCTTCTCTGCCCTCTGCGTCAACTCTCCTGGCTGTTCTGACAATTCCCGACAGTTCTGGCAGTTCCCGACAGTTTCGACTATTTTGATAGTTCTGGATTCTGCGTGATAGGAAACTTTTCTGCGTTAGCTCTCCCGGCTACTGCACTGCCTCTGCGTTAGCTTTCTCGGCAGTTCCGACAGTTCCTGATAGTTCTGGCAGTTCCCGACAGTTTCGATTATTCTGACAGTTCTGGATTTTGTGTGACAGGAAACTTTTCTGCGTCATCTCTCTTGGCTTCTACGCTGCCTCTTTGCAAGCTCTCTCCGCCTCTCTGTCAGTATTCTCCAGAAAGTCCTCCTCTCGGATTCTCTCTGCCCCTCAGTTGCAAGATCTCCCAATTGATTTTCCTCCTAAGAACTTCTCACCTTAGAAAATCGTTTTCCTCAAGTTCTCTGTGTGTGTTTCCAAATGAACCCCAAACCTCCATTTTATGCTTTTCCTGTTGAGTCTTCAACGGTCGAGATTAAGTCTCTAATCAACGGCTAAAATTAAAACATGATTTGATTCGCCTTCTAGATCATTCTCCCCCATATTTTGTTTAATACCCATTAATATTTTAATTTTCCTAAGTTTAGACTTAGGAACCCCACTAAAAATATTAATTATTTTAATGGAATACAATTCTGGTGGAATTTCACCAAACGGTTTTTGGGTTCTTTAGAACTCGTGCCTTAGCCTCTCCACCAATTTTAAAGACTAGAGCACTTCCGATGCTACCAAAAACTAACAGTATTTGACAAGCTAGCTATGAAGATCCAAGGCTTTACAACATAGTGGAGAGGCAAAGTAATAATATCAATAGGATAACAATGAAGAAGGGAGAAATAGAAAAATGAATAACTGATGAAAGTGAAAAATGAAGATATGTCTTCTCTAATTCCGGCATTAAACAACCTCATACATATATTATAAAATGCATGAGGATAATCCATAATTGTTGGATGGATAAGCATAATATGCAGTTGGATGGGCTCCATAATCTAGGAACATGCTACTTCATTGTGCACAAGTTATTAGGTCATAGAGCTTGCAATGGAGTTTAATTGTTTGCAAGATATGGCTGAAGTGAAGGAAACCTGTTCAGGTTGCCAAGGATGGAGCTACTTTCTCCAGCTTTGAAACTTTTCTATTGAGGAGTTTTGTACCATGGAATTTGAAAAGCTAGCTACGAAGAGCCAAGGGGTTTTTTGGTAACAGATAATAGGCTTAACATCATAAGGTAGAGGCAAAGTAATAACTTTATTAGGATAGCAATGGAAAAAGGAGAAATAGACAAAAGAATAAATGATGAATGTCAATAATGGAAACATATCTTCTTTAATTCTATCATTGAACAACCTCATGTTGATATCATAAAATAGTTGAGGATAATCCACAGTCATTGGATGGATACGCATAATATTCAATTGTGTGAACATGATAATCTAGAAGCATGCTACTTCATCGTGCACAAATTGCAGAGCTTGCAAATGAATATGATTGTCTACAGGATACAACTGAAATGAAGGAAATCTGTTCAGGTTGCCAAGGTTGGAACAACTTTCTCGAGCTTTAAAACTTTTCAAGCCAGGAGTTTTGTATCATGGTATTTGACAAGCTAGCTACGGAGAGCCAAGGGGTTCTTTGATGCGGACAATATGATTTACATCATAATGAAGAGGCAAAGTAATAACATTAATATGATAACAATGGAGAAGGGAGAAATAGACAAAAGATTAAGTGTTGAAAGTCAATAGTGAAAATATATATTCTCTAATTTTAGCATTGAACAACTTCATTATGATATTATAAAATGGATGAGGATAATCCACAATTGTTGGATGGATAAGCACAATATAGAATTGGATGGATAACATGATCCACAATTGGTTCAATATAGATAAACATGATTTATTATTGGATCTCACCTGCATCAAAACTATCACTGTCTAACTAATAATAAATATGCTCAATAGAATTGTGACTACAACTAATGCAACTATTGTCAGATATTCCAATACATCTTGGTGAAAGTTGAAACACACACTTGGGGCTCAAGTATTAAGCTCTTTAATATTCTCTAATTTTAGCATTGAATAACTTCATTATGATATTATAAAATGGATGAGGATAATCCACAATTGTTGGATACACTCCATAATCTAGGAGCACACTACTTCATCATGCATAAGCTATAGAGCTTGCTAAGGAGTTTGATTGTCGGCGAGATATGGCTGAAGTGAAGGAAACCTGTTCATGGAGCGACTTTCTCCACCTTTAAAAGTTTTCGAGAGAGGAGTTTTGTATCATGGTATATGACAAACTAGCTATGAAGAGCCAAGGCGTTCTTTGATATAAACAATGAGATTTACATCAAAACGAAGAGGGATAGTAATAACATTAATAGGATAACAATGGAGAAGGGAGAATTAGACAAAAGAATAAGTGATGAAAGTAAACAATGAAAACATATCTTCTCTAATTTAGCATTGAACAACCTCCTATTGATGTTATAAAATGGATGAGGATAATCCACAATTGTTGGATGGATAAGCACAATATACAATTGGATGGATACCATAATCCACAATTGGTTCAGTATAGATAAACATGATTTATTATTGGATCTCACCTGCATCAAAACTATAACTGTCCAACTAATAATAAATATGCTGAATAGAATTGCGACTATAACTAATGCAACTATTTTAGTTTGTAGGTTTCTGTGGAGTGGTTTTTGAGAAACTGAATTCGGATGATCCACAATGTTCTTCATTCTTTTGTCGACGTTTCGAGTCTATACCAAGACTCCCTTTCCAAGTGTCCCCTCCGTACAGGGTAACAATCTTAGTTTGTAGGTTTCTGTGGAGTGGTTTTTGAGAAATTGAATTCGGATGATTCACAATGTTCTTCATTCTTTTGTCGACGTTTCGAGTCTATTGTCAGATATTCCAATATATCTGGGTGAAAGTTGAAACACACACTTTGGGCTTGAGTATTAAGCTCTTTAATACTCGATTAATTAAAATTTTGCACCTTATGATCTACTTAGTCTTATTGACATACAATTGACCTTTACAAAGTTACACAGTGTGAAAATTCCTAGTTATAACAATCTCAGGAATCCTACTGCAACCAGTTGAATCTACTTCACCTAGATTGTAAATTTTGTTACAAGCTTATTTTAGATTTCTTCTTGAAACATTGAAGTAAATTACTGAAACAACCTACACCAAATTAATTATGATTTTGAAGCATAGAAACTGGGCAAGGAAAATAGAAACACATAGGACATAGTTATTTTTGGACAGTAGTCCCCGGAAAAACGCAATGCGGGAAAACCGGTGCAACAACTTAGAGGGTTTATTATTATCAAGCAGTAGCAAATTCTGAATACATCATTGAATACCTCACAGGGTTATTCAGTTACAGAGAGAAATATTGGCAGAAGCTTTGTGAGTTTTACCTCACACAATCACTGAGAAAAAGTCCCGGTTGTTCCGGATGCTGGATGAGGTGCCCCTGGCAGGCCCTGCGCTAGCTCAACGCTGCCTCTACACTGTCCCAACGTCAACCCTCTCAGGCACAACATCACCCAACTGGGGAATCTATCAGTAGTCCAGAGTCATTGCTCTCAGCGTCCCTGTCTCACACCCCGACTTTTGATTACTGAAACTGACCCTCTGTTCTGACTTTCGACTTCCTCTCTCTCCCTCTGCGCTGCTTCTGTGTGGCCCTTCTGGCCCTGCGTCAGCGTCTGCATCAAGGTTACTGGATCACTATATGCCTCTCTCTGCTGATGTATCTCCAGCTGAGAATCTCTCTCTGGAAGTTGCTATCCCTGCCCCTCAACTGCAAGAGATCTCTTCAATCGATTTTTCTTCCTGAGAACTTCTCACTTCAGAAAATCGATTTCCTCAATCTCTTTGTGTGTTTTCCAAATGACCCTCAAGCCCCTTCTTATATCTACCTGTTGGACAATCAACGACCTAGATTAAATCATAATCAAAGGCTCAGATAGTTTTGGCTTGATCTTTGTTTTTTTCTAGAAGATTCACCCACAATTAGATTATTATCCATTAATATTTAAATTTTCCTAAGTTTAGGCTTAGGAACCCCATTAAAAATATTAATTATTTTAATAAAATCACTTATAGGTGGAATTTCCCAAAATGCTTTCTGGTTTCTTTGGAATACATGTGACCAAGCCTCTTTGCAAAATTTGAGGCTTAGAGCACATTCGATGCTACCCCAAATCAACACTCCCTCTTAGTGAGGAATGTGCTCTAGCAATACACTGCTACTGCATACTGCTCCGACTCTGAAGCATCGTCTTCTGTGCTGCTAATATTTGACATGCTGTCCACCAACTACTACACTGTTGCTACTACTGTACTGCTGCCTTTGACACTGCCACTGCCAATGCTACATCTGTACTGCTACTCCCTCTCAAATGCTGCATCTGCTATGCTGCTAACATTGCATCCGTATTGCAACTCAGTGGCTGAGAGAAGCAACTTAAAACACCCAAAACTGGAGGAGTATCTAGTGGATACACCTCAGTGCTGAAAGCCTAACTTCTGCGAGCCCCATGTTGTTTTCTGAAGCCACTGCAAAACTATTGCATTTTTCAAATCAACACTCCATGGCACAATCTGAAAACTCCTCCATCTCGCTACTACTGATCATGGGCTCCCGTAGCAAGGTGATGATCCAAGAGGTGGGCTCCTCAAGGATCCTACCCAGTTGTAGCTTTATCGAACTACAATTCTATATTAGCCCACCTCCCTCCTTGAGGTATCTTGGCTGTCATGGCAAACTCCTCCTCCTATTTGATTTTTGCGGTTGCAACCTTAGGATCATGCTTCTCATCCTTGTCCTTTTTCTTCAAAGGACATTGGGATGCATAGTGGCCCATCTCGCCACATCTGCAACACTTCACCTTGGAGACGTCATTCTTTCGTCTCTATTGCCCCTGTTGTCCCTTCGATGCAAGGGTTGCGTTATCCTCCTCCTCTACTTTGGGCTTCGACCCATTGCTGCTGCTGCTTCCATCAAGTTTGACCTTGATCAGGTCTCTCCTTAGCTCTTCTTATTTCAGAGCTGCCCACGTCCCAATTTGGCAATGCTGCTCTGCCTAGGATACTCTGGACAAAGATTTGCCATTCATTCGAGGTGAAATTCAGAGCCAGTCTCACTAACTCTGAATCCTGAGGTGTGTGCCCCGCATCCGACAACTCATCACAGGTTTCCTTTAGTTTTGTGAGGAATGGATCCACACG
Organism: Pinus taeda; assembly: GCA_000404065.3. Lineage (NCBI taxonomy): Eukaryota > Viridiplantae > Streptophyta > Pinopsida > Pinales > Pinaceae > Pinus > Pinus taeda. The sequence continues at coordinate 231,834 of APFE030653502.1, forward strand.
TTCTCCCTTCTACATCTGAGCAGATCTTAGCTTTTGCTCTAAGTACATCTTCCGCTACTTGGAAGATCCCTGATACAATGTGGCGAAGACATCCCACATCTCCTTAACAGATCCTTTGCTAGCAACATGGCCACATGATCCTTGACTCCATCCAGGATCATCCTTTTGGCATTTGACATCTCAGTCTTGTACTTCTTTAGTAGATCTGCATCCGCAGGTTCAGCTACCACATTATCAATATACGTCTTGAGGGCATGCTCATCTAGATGAAAAGACATCCTAGCCTTCTAGATAACATAGCTGGAAGCCCTGTCCAACCTGTCCTGGTCCCTCAAGCCACTGGTTGCCATATCTTTCGAAAAATGTCAAACAACTCCCTCTTTCTCCCTACTGCATTGCTCCTAGGCTGCCTTACGCACTCCTTGATGGAGTTGGTAAGTTGCTGCTCCTCTGTTGCTCAACAAATGAGAAATACTGATTTCCTCGGCAAGAAATCACTAAGGAAGTATTCCCTCACTATGTAATCTGCTCCCTTCTTCTGACGACTTTTCTGCCTAGCACTCAACTTGCAGAAAACTACATCCCTCTAGCTTTGAGTGGCTATGCGTAGCTCCTTCTACCTCGACAAATTCTCGATCCGATAGTCTTACCTCTCTGTCGGCTCAGTCAAAGAGAGATACCCACGAAAATACAACCCTCCTGGCTAGAACTGCGCAATCCTTGAGGGGATTCGAACTGTTGCTTGCTGCAACAAGTTGGCCCTTGCTTCAGTGCTAGATTTGCTCTTCCCTGTTTCACATCAATAGCTCTGATACCATGTGAAAATTCCTAGATCTAACAATCTCAGAAATGCTACTGCAACCAACTGAATCTACTTCACCTAGATTGTAAATTTTGTTACAAGCATATTTTAGATTTCTTCTTGAAACATTGAAGTAAATTATTGAAGCAACCTACACCAAATTAATTATGATTCTGAAAAATAGAAATTGAGCAAGGAAAATAGAAACACATAGGACATAGTTATTTTTGGACAATAGTCCTTGGAAAAACCCAATGCGGGAAAACCGGTGCAACAACTCTGATGGTTTATTATTATTAAGTAGTAGCAAATTCTGAATACATCACTGAATATCTCACAAGGTTATTCAGTTATACAGAGAAATACTGATAGAAGCTTTGTGAGTTTTACCTAGTGTGGAAAAAGTTTGCAAAAAATCCCGATTTAATCCTAAAACACAATTTTTTGAACTAAACGATTTAATCCCCCGAATTTTTGGTGACTTTTTCACAAAGGAAAAAATCGCGATTTTTTCCTTATACTCCCGATTTAATCGGGAGTCGACCCAAAAAGTTTGCCTTCCTTTCCAGGCCACGGATAAAGGAGGCCGCAAAGGTGAAAAAACTGTAAATTGAAGCTTCCATCCATGCATTTTCAAGTTATTGCATTGTATTGTTTGTCATACTTCTTGCGAGC
>APFE030653502.1:233330-252340 GCA_000404065.3 Pinus taeda
AAAGATCAAATAACAACAACCTATCCAAAAAAACAAAACCAGTGCCTCAAAAAAGAACCCATTTTTCAGACAGGAACAAAGTACTTGTGAAATCTTGTGATAGCAAAGATCCTTCCTGCAATGAGAGCACGTTTTGAAAGGGAATCTTCTTTTGTGGTGAACTCCTTGTAAATGTGGGGAAAGGTTATGTATCAGAAGTGGATTTTACCTCCAAGAGTTTTTGAATAATAGATGCCAAGGCTAGGTTAGTAATCTGACATCTACTGTTTTCTCAGAAAATAAGCAGCTTGGAGTCACCAAGCATTAATTTTCACATCTACTGTGATACTAACTATTAATTTTCATTGGACCTAGCACCTGACACCTTATTACCCAAGCAGATTACAATCTACTAAATAAATGCATGACTTATTTTTTAATACAATTAGGAAACAAAAATTAAAAGGGGAAGAGGATCTCAGTGACTGATTACTTGATGACTTTTAGATGACTCATGATATACATTTATTATATTTTTTGTTGATATTTTGACTCTTGAGAGTTGAGACTCAGACAGGACTCAAAATTCAGGAGTTGATTCACTATTTTGATATGTGATGTAGCACTAGACTTCATATACATATTGTATGTTAGCTTACTTTACATGTTTATGTGGAAATGCATTTATTTGATGTTGTGGATACTCTAGATGTTAAAAAAAATAAATAATTTTTTGTTTTGTTTTTTTTTTTAATTTTGCCGACTTTTTCAAAAAAATCCCGACTTTGATGAGTTTTTCAACTTTTGGATCCTTGTCGAATTAATCTCGACTTCGACTTTTTCCACATTGGTTTTACCTCACACAATCATTGAGAAAAAGTCCAGGCTGTTCTAGATGCTGGATGAGGTGCCCCTGGCAGGTTTTGCACTAGCTCTGCGCTACATCTATATTGTCCCAGCGTCATCCCTCTCAGGCACAATGTAACCCGACTGGGGAATTGATCAGTGGCCTAGAGTCACTGCTCTCAGCCTCCTGGTCTCACACCCCGACTTCCGACTGCTGAAACTGACCCTCTGCTCTGACTTTTGACTTTCTCTCTCTCCCTCTATGTGGCCCTTCTGGCCCTGCGTTAGCCTCTGCATCAAGGCTATTGGATTACTCTCTACCTCTCTCTGCTGATGTATCTCCGTCTGAGAATCTCTCTCTCCGGAAGCTACTATCCTTGCCCCTCAACTGCAAGAGATCTCTTCAATCGATTTTTCTTCCTGAGAACTTCTCACTTCAGAAAATCGATTTCCTTAATCTCTCTGTGTGTTTTCCAAATGACCCTCAAGCCCCTTCTTATATCTTCTTGTTGGACAACCAACGGCCTAGATTAAATGATAATCAAAGGCTCAAATCATTTTGGCTTGATCTCCGTCTTTTTTTAGAAGATTCACCCACAATTAGATTAATATCCTTTAATATTTTAATTTTCCTAAGTTTAGACTTAGGAACCCCATTAAAAATATTAATTATTTTAATAAAATCACTTCTGGGTGGAATTTCTCAAAACACTTTCTAGGTTCTTTGGAATACATGTGCGGAAGCCTCCCTGCAAAATTTGAGGTTTAGAGCACATCCGATGCTACTCCAAATCAACACATAGAACAATATATTTCATCATATTCAAATATAGTATGACCAGATATTACAAATTTGTGTTGTGTTCTAGGGATTTTATAGTGGGATATATGGTCGGATTGAGCCCACGTTGACAAAGATCGAGTGACACCACAGCCCTAAAAACATGTTTGGCTGTTTCCTCAATTCTAGCAGGTTGCACAGGTCCCATTGGCTAGCCCCGTCTTATGCAGCCTAGATTTGATTGCCAGACGGGTTTTTTTACCATCCTACCTAAGGCTGGGGACTTGAAAGCAACTCTTATTTTCCATCCAGCCTAGAAGATATATTTTATTATGTTTGCATTTTTAATAGAGAAATTATGCATTAGTTCTACCCAATCTTCTCAGTATGCTTCCTTAGAGTCGAAAAGATATTTTTGTATTTTTTGAAACCATCTATGTTAGCAACTTTCCATGCTCTTAATCTGGCTTTTTTTGCAGGGATTTATTATGAATCTTCAGCCATCTGAGGCTGCGGCAGGATTTGATATTCGACTTCCACCTATAGCAGATCCCGAACTGGTTAGAAAACGGATTTCAGAGGAATGGGCACCTGCTGCACGCAATATGACTTGCCAGGTTATAACAACAGAATCAGGATAGCATAAATGAAATATTATCTCTTTGCTTTAGAAACCATATCATCACCATCCAGACATTTGCAGTACTTTTGGTTTTGTGCATCTCAGCTTTGTTATCATATTCAGATTGAGAGATGCTTGTTCTTCAAAATTATCTGAATTATTTCAAAAGTGGGATAATGTTGAGTCACATTCTTGTCACGTGGAAAGATCTTTTGGTGCACTCTGGGTCTAAAGTTTTCTGGCATGTTGTCTGTTTTTGAGGATGAAAGTGCAAACTTTATTGGCATCTGAGGTTCAATGCTGTTACTAAGGTGTCATATCATATTTCTAGATCATGTGTTGGCATAGCTTCTCTGAGTTAATATTTAGTGGTTTTCTGCTGGTTGCATGCTAGTCTCCCGAGGAAGGTCAGAAGGCCTATGTTGTTAGGAAGGTGTCACCTTATCCCTCACATCTGGATCAAAAGAGTTTTGCTTAGTTTGTTCTAATAAACTGATCTTTCTCTAGTTGCATCCTATTCTTAGGGAGGACATCTACTCTGTTGACCAAGATGTCATATTGTTCTTCTTTTTTAGCTGTTGAAATAGCATTGTCGATTTTGATACTGTTTACTGTTTATGGACGTTCCATCTTTAGTATTCTATACAATAATATTGGCTTTTTATAATGCACATATGCATATTATACTTGTGAACCCGTCTTCTTTTATTTTACTATTTCAAAAAGTACGTGTTCTTGTAGGCATCTTAGCTCCTGTGCTGTTGCATTAAAAGATAGTTAACTATATTCAATAATTTGTTTATGCTGCTTTTATTCGTTGACTAACACAATGAGTGATCCAATTTTTCTGTTCAGATAATAGAAAAGGGGCCTATAAGGAGCATTCAAGGGCATCCCCTTCTGACAGTAGCCAATGGTTCGAATCCATGGTGGTTACGGTTTGAGCAAGCTATCTTGGCAACTGGAGGCAAACTTCGGAAACCTGAAATATTGGCATCAACCACTGATGCTCGCTTTGTGAGGGCGCAAGGAATTCCTACTTTTGGATTCTCGCCAATGGCAAATACTCCGATATTACTTCACGACCATAATGAGGTTCTGTGAACATTTTTGAGAGCTTTGCATCCTCATTCACTTGCATGTGAATGAATACACACAGACACAAAGACACACACTTGCATGCATGCCCTACATATCTTTCATGAACATTTAGTATATTTTGTGCTAGCTTCATTCGTTGATGATTTTATGCAACACATTTTCTTGCAGTTCTTGAATGAAGGAGAGTATCTAAAGGGGATTGAAGTATATGAGGCAATTATTGAGTCCTTAAGTTCCTTTCTTGAATCTGACGACAACATATCTTCTAAGGATGAGTTGTAAGGTTCTAGCATTGCATGTCATGCTGATCAATGGTATGTCAGCTGTCTATGTAATTTAGTTTGTAATTTGAAGAACGCTATTTCTTTGTAAGGCTTACTAAAACAGGTTAAGGGAGAGGGTATTGTTTTGCATACTTATGTAGTGGTCTTCCCTGCTTGAGATGTATCCTTGACTACGGTTGAATGCTGGTGATGTAATTGTAGGTCACATACATGGATGGATCTGTGTATTCTGCTTGTAGACTCAATGGAAACGCTGCAGGTGTTGTTTAGAGGTTACCACATTGATAGGCAAGAGGTTTTCATTGTACTCTTAAAATGTTAAAACTGTCTCCTCACACTTTGTATATTTGGGAATTCTCAGATGGGAGAGAGTAAATTCTCTTGCTTTGTGTCAGTCCATAGGTATCTATAAGTGCTTAGACAATAAAACATAATGTCACTATATATACAGCAGTGCCACTGCCAATATGCAAAACTTGTTTCTTGGCATTTGTTCATTTCCTTGTTCTTGTTACTTCCTTAGACGATAAAACAAATGTACATTTACATAAATACTCCATTGCCAATATGCAAAACTTGTTTCTTGGCATTTGTTCATTTCGTTATTGTTCCTTCCTTTTTGTAGCAGTAATATGACAAACGTTTTTCCTGGAATTCACAAGATTCTTACTGTGAGCAGAATCAAAATTTCTTTTTAATAAGTTTTCTGTGGCTAAATGAAAACTTTTCCAATGAACACCAGAGCACAGTTGGAAAAATATTCCCATTATGGATGGAAATGATATCGATATGTTTTTTTTTGAGAAGGTGCATCTTAAAGTTAAATTACATTAAAAAACAGTGATGGTGCATCATAAATAGGGACTAGAGGTCACTTCATTTAATCTCCTCTCCTGACATTGGCAAGAACGGCCAACAGGTTAGCCTTGTATTCTCGTTCTAAAGAAAGAGATCTCTCCCTAAAAAGATCTATTCTTGTTGAGATCCATGTTACTACTGCTAACAATAATAATCATTTAATTTTAAGGTCATGGTCAAGCCATACACTAAATTGGTGTATGATATCCTCTTGTTTGCGGGACAAAAACCCACCTTGGCACAACAATTTGATTGCTAAAGCCTGCGGAGACATACATACTCTACCCATCTGCATTGAATTTAACCTGTAACCTACTAGGGGATTATCATAGTAATAACTCCTATTAAGGGGGATATTGACAGTTACGCCCTTCTTTAGTAATTTTTGCGTCTTGTGAGCACTGATTAATTGAAGAGTAGTAAATTCATTGAGTTGATACTCTCTCCTATCGTTTTTGAACTTTGAGAAAGGTCCTTTAAATTCATTGAAGTAGTGTCCATTGTTTTGTTTTTGATGGAACCCATAGTGCCCACTGTTTCGTTTTTGATGTAACCCTCTATTCTCAACATCTGGGGGTAGTCACTCCCGCTAGTGCATGCACAGAGATTGTAGAGACTTCATCTTTTGATTTGGATCTATCGGAACTTTGACTTCCCCTTGATCTTCTTCATCATCGTATTGTGTTGGGGTGTCAGTGATAGACATGGTCCACATGTAAGTTTTTTTTTTTTTTTTTTAATATATTTCTTCTGTGTGGTTCACCGACCCCGGAGATCAGTGACTGCTACGTCCACGGAATATTTGTACCATGCAGATCCACCCAAAGGAATCACTTCCTACCAGCTCAACAATGGAGCTTCACCCCAGGAGCGTCGAGAGAATTGAACCCGTGACCTCTCAATAGCAAAGGTGCTTTAATGACGGGGTCTTGACCAATTGAGCTAACCTTTGGGGCTAGGTCCACATGTAAGTTGTACCAAAGGTTTTTTTTCTTCTTCATCTCATGGTACCACTGAAACGGTTCCGTTTCTAGGTAGAAGGCAACTTAGACACCTCTCTTAATGTTTGGAATCATAAAATATATATCCCCAAAAATTCTGATTCAATCCACTAACTTTTTATTCCATGATTCCCAAGCTTCCCCAAAAGTGTCATATAGTGGACGAGCTCGGAGTTGTTGCAGAAAAAAGGATGATCCCAACAACAAGATCTGCTTTTGGGAAATTTCAGGCTCACTAAAGGAAGTTGAGTTTGTCACACTTTCAAAGTTGCATAAAACCATTTCATCAAGGCAGTTTTTGGACCTATCACAAAAGGGAAGTATAATCTCGATAAAAAGATGTACCGCTTTGACTTTCAAGCTGAATCGAGGAAGCTAAAAAAATCTCTGGAGAACGACCTCTTGGAACTTGTGCCCAATACTACCATCTCTTCTTGATGATTTGAATACAAATTTCCTAGTGATGATCCCTAGTTTACTCCTATACTGCCACTTGAAAAGAACAACATGAGAAGATAGAAATGAGTAAAACTATGACACTTCTTATTTAATGCCACTTTTAGGGAGTAACCTCCCAATAAAATGTTATGCGAAGGGGGAAACCTCTATTATAATGCCATGTTTAGGGGACAATCTTCCAATACAAGTTCATGATATTTGTATGTGTCTTAATAGAAGAGGTAGGTGTAGTAGCTACCCTACGCACTCTCTTGAAGTGACATGTGGAGAGTGAGGGCAGAAGCAAAGCTAATCAATGCTAAGAGAGTTTATTCCCTAGAGGAAATAGACGAGTAAAGGGAAAGAAGATATATTGTTAGAATTTAGAAGAATTATTACAAGAATATTATATCTTGGGAGCATAGTGTTGACCACTACGTGTCAACAATCCATAGCAGTACACCCCCTTTTTCGCAAAAGGGATAACACCTGATCATCATCAGCCTGAGGATCATCTTATAATGTAAACCCGGTCTACATGTTTATAATGTAAATAATCTCAGTAGATCTGTGTCGTGTATGTAATCACCTAGGTAAACCTACTTTTTTGGTGATGATCAACATTTCGGGAGGTTTTTTGTCTCACCGATCCATTCTCGGATGGTCGGTAGAGTTTTCCTTCAGCCTTACTCCAAAAGTCGGAATGGATTTTGTCACTGGGATCTTAGGGGAGTCCTAGTGTTCTAGATCGAGTCTATGTAAAAGTGATTTGGGAATAATCCTAACTGTTTGGTTAGGTTATTTTATTACAAATTGCTTGATCTGCTAGATTATATTTGTGTCACAGAACTGGGTAGTCTGTGAGGGTCTGTTTCAGATGGGTTTTCCCCCTTGAGATGTAAAAAATATAAAAATCATGATGTAAAGTGTCTTGAGGGTTAGAAAAATAATTTATCCCCTCATAAGTTAATTAATTAAATTTTCTGGACAAAATTAATTAAAATCCTAAGTTAAAAATTTAATTAATTATAGGTCCTAGGTAAATTTAAATTTTCCAAAAGCAAAATCGTGGGTCCTATAAAAAATTAAATTTTAAGAGGTCCAGAGACTAAGGCTAATTGATTATTTTGCTAATTTTTATGCCTTTGGTCCTTGGGGTTAAGTCAAAGTCAAAATTTTGAGGAAATTAATTCAAAAATTTAATTTTTGAAATAATTAAAATGCATTTAAATGAAAAATTCGAAATTTCCTCAACATTTAAAAATTCGACGGATGAGATTGAAAGAAATTTTGATCCTCATCAACGGTCGAGATCACTTTGACAAGGATCACTCGAACTAGCCGTTGGAGGATTTATCTTTAAATAGGAGGTGATTTGTCAGTCAGTATCACCTGATCTTTTGATCGTGTACTAAGCGAAAAACTCTCTTGTAATCTTTTTATGAGCAATAAAGGAAGACTCTGGGGTTGATTTCTGTTGGTGTTACTCTTTGTGAAAATACTGTAAGATGCGCCATGTTCATGCATAGATTTCTTCTTAGCCATTGATGATAGCTTTTTGAGGGGTGATTTGAGTATAGGTATCTTGCTTAGTCGCTGGGGTTTGAGTGATAATTTAAGTTTAGAATATAATAGCAGGTATCTCTATTTATTTGAATTTTATTATCATTTTCTCGTTCTATGTGGATGGTAAAATTGAGTTTTTGCAGGAAATCTTTGATTATTAGATCATCGGGCGTTCGGGAAAGTTCTTGGCTGAACCAACCAAGTCCCGATCCGTGTTTTCTGAAGAGCCTAACTTAAATTTGATCTCGGGCTTATCATAAGATATTTTTATGGGTGATGCATGAAGGGTTTTGAGCTCAGTACCTCCTTTAAAATTAAAAAAAAAAAATCTTTTTGTGCTAAATCGTTAGATCTGGCTATTGAAATTTGAGAACCTCAGATCATTAGATTTGGGAGTGGAGTCAGACTCACACTCCCTAGATCTGATAGATCTACCATTTATGTACATAGATATGTAATTTTCTTCAGTTTTTTGACTTGGGTTTTCTGGGTTTTAGTATTTTAGGTCATTGTATATATCGTTTGGGTTTTTCTTGTTGTCATGCAGCTACAAATCTAAAGCAGAAAACTGTGCAAAGTTCAGATCTAGGTCCTGGAGGGTAAGATTTGGATCTTTTGGTTTCATCAGCATCATTTTGGCAGGGATCATATCCAGATTTTGCAGTCCAAAGGTTTAAATTTAATTTCAGATCTGGAAATTTGGTGAGGGTTTCAGGGTCAAATCTGAAGTAGGTGGATTTAATATTTTTATTAAATATGGAGAATTTTCATATGGGTTTCATTGATAAATTTTAAACATAGGTATAAGATCTTAATCTGGAAATTTCTCTTCAGTTCTTGGGCTGCAATTTCTCTGCCGCCTGGGGATTCCTAAACAGAAAGTTTCGATTTTGTTTTCATTGTCGTTTCTATGAAAAACTTCGAAATTATTTTTATGGTCTAGGTTTGGGTTTAAATTTTTTTATGATCTGGAAAAACTTGGGGTTTATTCTTGCGTTTTCTGCCCAGATCCACACCTTCGTCCAACTATCCTCCAACCATTTCATGCATTCCCTCACGCAGCCTTTCTTCCTCAATCCGCAGCTCAATCTCCCGCGCTGCTCCATACGCTCTCTGTTCTTCCCCGCAACATCCTTTAAACCCTTCGAATCATTCTGCCCATCTGGATCTCCTTGTGTGTTGCCTCAAATCCATTGATTTTTTTTGCTGCACGCTAACCGTTGCCTTATTCCTCCATGCACAATCTTCTTGCTACCATTTTTCCTTACCTCCGTGACCCCTCATACCTGTTTTCCTGTCATTCCCGCAGCCTTTGCTCATGCAGTCCCTCACACCCACGTCCATCTACAAATCTGCTGTCCATTTCATTGAAAAACCTAACTTGCAGCTCCCTCATCTGCTGTTTGCTTCCTTTCAACCTGTGTCGAACCCAATGTTTTAAAACTCTGACTTGGACTCCGACTCGGTCGAGGGTCGACTCCGACTCGGACTCGGTATCGACTCGGCCGACTCGATTTCAATGACTTGGTCGTTGTAAAAAATACATTAAATATTTATTTTTTATAAAAACACATAATTTTAAGGATTTTCATTCATGTTTCCAAACACACAGCATTAGAATATAGATAGAAGAAAACATATGATCAAAGTAGGCTCATGAATATATCCAATAGATTAAAATGGCACCCAGTGCACTGTCCAATACATACACAATGATGATATAGAGATCAAGACAAAAATACATAACCAAGGAGGCTAGAAATGGCCTCTACAACAAAAGTCTGTGACCAGTACTACTGGCTACTGCTAGAGTTGCCAACATCATCTGGCTCAGTGTTACTTGGGAGCGGGAGCGAAAGCGGGGAGCAGGAGCGAAAACGGGAGCGGGAGCGACATTTTCGGAAGCTCCTAGTTTGGGAGCGAATCCCGAAGGAGTTCAACAACCAATGTCACTAACATCAAGGTACATAGAGGGATTGGTGTTCTTGATTAAATACGAGTTCCATACCCTAATACATGACAAAATTCAATGGAAACATCGCAATCTCACAATCCTGAAATCTTGAAAAACCGATAAGTCTACTGGATTTTGAATGAAATCTAAAATTCTACTTTCTCCATATGAAATCCAATGAGGCCGGAACCACTCTCAAACATCCTAAGTCATTTCATGGTAATGTTAAAAATTTGAAGTAAAAGGATGAAAATGAAGATTAAGGAGAATGTCACTTTTACTTTAAGAATTTAACATTACCATGAATAACATAGCCTTAGTAGGGCAATATGATCAAATACTAGGGTTTGGGAGAGGGGAATGGACCCCAAAGACCAACAAACTAATTCATAAACCCCTTTGGAGTCCCCCACATTTAGAAAAATAAAAAAAAATAAAAGAAAGGTGTGTTTTTATTGTTCACTGGCCACTGTCAACTACCCGACCGAGTAGTTACGGATCTGGCCGAGTCATGCTATGACTCGGCCAGGTCCAGTCATAACTCGGCCGACTGAACTGAATTTTCTGCCGGGTTAAAATTTATTTATTTATTTTATTTTATTTTATTTTTTTTTATTTTTATTTTATTTTTTTATTTTATTTATTTTTTATTTTATTTTTTATTTTTTTATTTATTTAATTTTATTTATTTTTATTTAGTTTTATTTATTTTATTTTATTTTATTTATTTATTTTTTTATTAATTTATTTAATTTTATTTTTTAATTTTTTTATTTGGCTCGGACCAACTCGGCTGAGTCGGTTCCGACCCTGCTGGATCTTAAAACATTGGTCGAACCCTATCCACTACTCCACCTCTCCATGCTGCCATAACCCTTCCATGCATTCTTGCAGCTGCAATCACGTCCATACCTCTCAACCTGCGTTCTATCTGCAAACAAATAGTTGCATTTTCCAGCCTCGAACCCCTCTGCCATCGAGTTGCTCCATCTCCTCACGCTGCCACCATCCTGCACACAAAGAGAAGTACGATTTCTTTTTGTTTGTTTGTATGTTTTAGTGGTTAGGGTTGGTCATATATGTATTTTAATTTCATGTTCATTTGTATATATGCATGTGGTGTCAGTTAGTTTTGTTTTGTATTTCTTTTTCTTTTTTGGTTAAGGTTTAGTTTCGATTTCATTTTTGGTTTGTTTTGAAGCTTAAGTTAGGTTTATTAATAGTTTAAAAATTTTGATTTTGTTTTTCACTTTTATTTTGATTTCATTTATCATTTTTATTTTGATATAAAGTTTCAAAATCCTAAAAAAAAAAAAAAAAAAAAACATAAAAATCTCTAAAATTATAAAAATCTAAAAAAATTCTAAAATTAAAAAAGAATATTTCTAAAAATTAAAAACTTTGAAAAGTCATAACAACATTTTAAAAATCTTCAAAAAAATTTCTAAAAATTTTAAATTTGTGACTGAGGATTTAAAATGAAACAAATTAAGGGGTTTTTCGCTTAAACATTAAAATTTTTAATGTGGCTTATGGCCCATCAATTTTTTTTTTTATTTTTAAACCCGTTGATTTGTTTTACTTCATTAATGTTTATTGCCTAAATTAAAGTCCTTTGGTGTTTTTGATGTTAAATGCTAAATCTTAAATTTTATGATTCTTCTATGGGCAAGGTGCGATAAATCATATTGACTTTTGGAAAGGGTTAATTAAGTTCTAGATCTGGGTCATTAGTGAAAATCATTTTAAATCTAGAATATCTTGTGTGATGCAGTTTTGGGCGCTTATATTAATCACACTTGATTGTCACTGTTCGTCACATATTGGAAAAGTTATTCTGGATGACTTGTTTTCTTACTTAATCTATGGTTAATTCAAATTAAAGGCACTGGTCTTTAATTGTTTCTATCTTGTGACCGTGTCTTGTTTATGTTGGCGTTTAATCTATTCATCTGATTTAACCAAGATTCATTTAGATTCATCAAGTTGTCTGACATTAAAATCTCCTAGAGTCTGTTTTTCACAGGCTTTCTCATCCATTTACCTTAGGGACTACCCCCCTTGACTTGCCTAGGAGAGAGTCTAGACGGAGTGAGTAAGGATCAAGAGTGACAACCCTTACTCTGAGTGTTGTCGCGCTGCCTATACACTTTGTGCAACAACACATAGCACATGCCTATCAAAGTTCTTAGCTGATATTTGGTTTTAGAAAGTTTGTGTCACTTTGCAATGTTGAAAATGTAGTGATGGAAGGTCTTTTGGCTTGTGCCTTAGCCAGTGAAGACCTCGACTTAGTCTTTCTCTAGCATGTGTGCGAGTTCTTGAGATAGAATTCAATTTTGGTGAGTTTATTTCCAGTTTACTGGAATGATCATTAATATTGCATGTTTGTCAGAGTCTTCTTTAGTTGACTACAGGACGAGGTGGCAGTTACAAGTTTAGTTAGAATGAGTTAAGTCTTCGGTCTTGATTGGAGAGAGAACGAGTTAAGACTCCAGTGTTGATTAGAGAGAGAGCGAGCATAACTCTCGGTTAACTCGCAATCACAACTCGAACTTCTCAATTGAGCTAGGCTTTCTTGCATGCTCAAATTCTATCTAAAAGGAGGAGGATGAAGGCACAAGATCAATCATTCTTGAGAGATCAATTCTTTGTGTGGATTCCGTATTCTTGAGGAGCAAGTGCACATAGATTTAGTAGCACAATTGTGCTAGAAAATAGGGCTGCAAGTGCGCTAGAAAATAGAGCCTCTTGTGCCCTAGAAAATAGGGCCACAAGTGCGCTAAGAAATAGGAGCCTTGTGCACTAGGAAATAAGAGAAGTACACAAGGAAATAGGGGCTCCCAGTGCGCAAGGAAATAGGAGCAAGGGCACAAGGATTGTGGGGCGCAGGGATCAAGATTCTTAAGGCAAGTCAAGGCTATTCAACAAGAGAACAATTGTATTCTCAGAGATAGTTGTTGGTTGCAGTAGCAACGTGAATTGTAATAGATCCAATTGCTCAAGAACAATCAATAAAATACCACAACAAAGAAAGCAGGTTTTCCATTTTGGGTTTCCTGGGTAAACAAGCGTGTCACTTTGTGTGCATGTGTTTTTATCTTTGGTGTTTTTCTGCTGCTTACATATTGTCAAGAAAACCTATATCTTTGTGAAAGTAAATTTGGTTTCATTTTTCAGTTGCCTTGTTTGCAGTGATTCATCTAAGTAGTTGTAGGCTTTCAAGGAAATTTAACACGAAATGCCAAAATGCATGCTTTTTGTTTCTTTTTTGGTAGGTATGTTATGTCCATATGAGTAGGGGACAATTGTTCTTTATGAGATATTACAATGAGTAGAAGCATCTCACATGCTACATAAGATGCCCTTTGTCTAAGTCTTTGTGACTTGGGTGGCATTTATTTTGCCAAATTTTCCTAAGATATGTACCTAACACCACCCACACATATTGCCCCGTTTTCATGAGCACAATAACCTACTAGGGGCAAGTGTTTCCCTGCGGGGAATCAAACCTTGATGGGGTGAATAACATCCTTGCTTTACTGTCTAGGCAGGTCATCATTTAAAACAAATCACCTTTTTCACTTTCTCCTCTTTCTATCAAATAAATCATAGTTTTTGGGTTGACACAGTAGAGTGCACCTTGGCCTTAATTGCTATGCTCTAATTAAAAGTCATCTACCCCAACATTTTGAGCTTAATAGTGATTCGACCCACCAACATTCCGAGCTTGAAGGTCACTTTAGTATTCGATACAAACTAGCATATTTTGATTCATTTGATGTTAGTATCTTGAATTCTCCATATTCTATTAAGTATGCTTGGCATAATATTCTTATATAGTCTTGTAGTGTTGTAGCAAAAAAAGGGCTTGTCAGAGCGTAAATACCATTTTTTTCTAAAAGGGTTCTTAAGCACATCTATTTGCATTCTACATATGTTTATCTAAGGTATAAGCCTATGTAGGTCCAAATAAGCATTCTCAGATGGGGTGAAGGCAATAAGCTCCACTGATTACCCTATAGCTAATCCATGCATGCGATTATTAATCCCACATCAATCCAAGTATGAAAATGTTTGTATTTCAAAGTTCCTCTAATAGCTTCTATATGTGATGTAGATTTTAATTGGAGTCTAATTAGTATCTCCTATGGTGCATCTTTGTTGGTGGCCTTTACAACCCATTACATTCTAAAACCACCCTTGTGAATAAACTTCTATTATTGTAAGACTTTCTTTTTTCTCTAGGTAGTTATACAAAATCCATGCTACCAAGTATAAGATCCTTCCTACCCCTTTTCTTCCAACAGTTCTTTATGAAATCTCCTCTAGTTCCTATAGCCCTCGTTTGTAGGGCGAAGATGGTGGTAGAGTAATGACTTGCAACTCCCTTTATTTCCTCTAGAATTCTTAGTTTGTCTACTCGAGAGGGTCTTAAATTTTAATTAAGTCCTTTATAGAGTTTTCCGTCAAATATAGTCAATGCAAAGTTGGTATTGTTTGCATCCCTTACCTACAAGGGATGCTAACATAAGACAAGGATGCATCCATGTCCCTAGATCAAGACTTGGGACATTGTCTCTATTTTGCTGTCAAATCAAGTCAATGCAAAGTTGATAGTGTTTGCATCCCTTACCTACAAGGGATGCTAACATAAGACAAGGATGCATCCCATGTCCCTAGTTCAAGACTTTAACGTTGTCTCAAACTTTATGTTGATTGAATCTTCATATTACCCCCCCTGATATATGTTTGTGATGCAATGTTTATTATGCCCTTGACACAACACCATCATGTAAAACATATCAGATGGCCTTTTCATCAGGTCCTATGAGTTCAATGGGGTTAGTTGGCCCATATGCATTGGGCACCCATAATACTATTTCACTGTGTAGGCACTTTGACCATGATCTAGGGTTAGGATGAGGATTGCTCAATTTACTAATATAAATAGATGAGTTTTTATAGGACATGCTTTCTCGTATATTTTGCAAGTTTAAATTTTAGGGCAATTTATATTTATTTGGGTGGCAAGTTGCCCCCATCTGTATTTCTAGGCTGGGATTCTGTTGTCATTACGTGGAATCAATGTGCTTCTCTCAATGTTTTGTATCTTATATAATTGGCGATACTTGGATTTTTTGGTTAGAAATGCTTCTAGAAACAAGCTCTAAGGGATTGCATTGCAAAACATAGACTTCCTTTGGCTTAGATGGTATGCATATTTGGGATATCTTTTGAATATAACTATTTTTTGAACATTGCACATTATTTATGTGATTTTGGGTACATTTTGTTGTCATCTCGATTTTGTGCAATTTGGAGCACATCAAATGATTGATAACTAATGATTTTCATACTTGGACCTTCAAGGAGTACCATGTATTCTTGGATCTATAACTTTTGATTGGGTGATCCAAATTGAGTTCCACTTGATTTGTTGAAAAACAAAGATCTCATATTATTTTTGGTTGAGATTTCATATTTTGCAATTGTTGCCACAAAATTTGGCCGGTTTGGTGCAAAGCCTCATAGGGTAAGGGGCCAAACCTTATGGAAACAAATAGGAAGGGTTGCCACTATCACCTCGAGAACCTTCATCCTGCTCTTTAGTGGGATTTTATAATATTCCTAATGGAAATATTAAGTAATGACAACCATAAATTTCTTAAATGCAACAAAAAATCAAAACACCGCAAAATAACAACACATTAACAATTTATCCCCAAAGAAGTTGAGCCATTTTATTAAATATCATGTTAGGAGTACAATAGACAAGAACAAGTGCACTTGGTGTGAAAATTCGAGAATCCCATCCGAATCACCTATTTCATCGACTGATTAAACTTCTCCTATCTGTTAAATACTAAAACAAATTATTTACTATTTCCTACAACAAATATCAAAGCTAACACACTGTAGCCTTCACTTAATTAATTTGCCCAAAACAAGAACAGAACAAATAGAGAAAGATGCACAAGTGACAATATTTTTTGGACAAATGTCCCTGGAAAAACCTAATGCGAGAAAACCGGTGCAACAACTTTGAGGGTTTTTATTATTATGCAGTGGTTTTTGAATACAACTCTGGATGCCCTTCCAACAATCCAGTTACAGAGAAAATATATTGGCAGAAAAACTTAGTGAGATTACCTCACTCTACTCGGCAATTTGGGCTGTTCTGGCAGCTGAACCAACTGCCCCCGACTATCTCTGCGCTGGCCCTGCATCAGCCTCAACATGCTTTGCATTAGTCCAACTAGGAAACATCTGCCCTCTGGAGCAGTTTCCAACGCTCCCGGCTCAGAAATCTCAGCTCCCTGACAGATTTCAGATTTCTGCACTAGAATACTGCGCTGCTTCTGTGTGAGCCCTTCTGACTCTGTGTGGGCCCTTCTGGCCCAGCGTCAACCCCTGCTGGGTCTACGCTGCATCCTCCTGGTGTCTCTTTGCCTCTCTGCTACTGAGCCTGGGTCATGGAGAAGATACTCCAACCCAACTATTCCTGCCCCTCACTGCAAAAGCTCATTATCGAAAATCTTTCGGTAGCTGCTTTGCTTCAGAAAATCGACACTATGTGTGTCTTCCAAGTGACCCTCAAGCCTCTTTAAATAATTTCCTCATTGACATTCAATAACCCAAATTAGAAGCTAATCGATGGCTAAGATCATTTCTGCTTGATCCTCATCTTCTTCTAGAAGTTACACCCACAATTTATATTAATACCCTTTAATTAATTTATTTTCCTAAGTTGAGACTTAGGGTCCCATTAAAAAATAATTAATTATTTTAATACAACTGTTTCTTGGTGGAATTTCCCTAAACAATTTCTGGGTTCATTGGAATAATGTGCCTAAGCCTCCCTTCAGAATTTGAGACATAGAGCACATCCGATGCTACCAGAAATCAACACTCCCTCTTAGCGAGGAATGTGCTCTAACAATGCACCTTGCTGGAGCATCACACTGTTCTGTAACATCTCCCTCTGTGCTGCTAATGTCTGACATGCTGTGCACCAACCACTGCGCAAATGCTGCATCTGTACTGCTGTTGACCCTGCCACTATCAACACTGCATCCATATTGCAACTCCCTCTGAATTTCTGCATCCGTGCTGCTGATGGCACTGGCATTGTCAACTGCCACTGCACTGCAAAATGTTGCTGCTACTCCATTAACAACAGAAAAACATCCCAAATTACTGAACTAACTATATTCAATATGATACCACGTGAATGCTGGAGCTTGACCGCTGCTAGTCTCTACGATGACCCTCTGAATCTACTGCACTAGTGTTGACCTCTGCTCAGTGCCATCTGCACTGTAGCTAACTCTGCTCTGCGCTGCTCAAACTCTGGCGCTCCTAGCCACTGCAACTGTCTCTTCGACACCCCTCGGCGTCATCTAACACTAGTCCATCCTACTACTACAAAATTGGGCTCCCATAGCAAGGTATTGATCCAAGAGGTGGGCTCCTCAAGGATCCTGCCCATCTGTAGTCTGTCGAACTACATCGCCAAATCAGCACACCTCCCTCGTGGAGGTATCTTGGCTGTCATGGCGAACTCCTCTTCGATCTTTGCGGGCGCAACCTTCAGATTGTGTTTCTCATCTTTGTCCTTCCCGAGAGGACATTATGTAGCGTAGTGATCCATCTCACCACACTTGAAACACTTTATCTTTGAGACGTCCTTCTTACGTCTCCGCCGCTCCTGTTGTCCCTTCGATGCGAGGGCTGCAATTTCCTCCTTCTGCTTGGGCTTCGACCCACTACTGCTGTGTCTGTCAAGTTTAACCTTGACTAAGTCTCTACTCAGCTCCTCTTGTTTTAGAGCTGCCCACATCTCATCCCAATTCGACAAAGCTGCTCTGCCAAGGATACTCTGGACAAAGACTTGCCACTCATCTTAGACAGAATTGAGGTCCAGTCTAACCAACTCTGAATCTTGAGGTGTATGCCCCAATGGATCCACACGCTCCTCCTTCTGCATCTGAGCAGATCTTAGCTTTTGATCAAGGTACATCTTCCGCTGCTCGGAAGATCCCTGATATAGTGTAGACAATGCATCCCACATCTTCTTAGCAGTCCCTCTACTAGTGATGTGACAGACAACATGATCCTTCGCTCTGTCGAGAATCATTTTTTTTGCCTTTGCCATTTCAGCTCAGTACTTCTTCAACGGATCTGCATCTATAGGCACAACCACCACACTATGGACATATGTCTTGATGGCATGCTTATCTAGAAGGAACGACATTCTTGCCTTCTAGATGACGTAGTTGGATGCCCCATCCAACCTCTCCTAATCCCCCAAGCCACTGGTTGCCATTTCTGCGACAAGAACTGTCGAATTACCTCCTCTCTTCTGTACACAGCACTAGACTGGCCTACGTACTCCCTGCAGCTTGTAGATCTGCCTCTCTCCACTGCTGCTTAGCAAGTGAGAATTCAGACTCCTTGGCTGGATGTCCTCTGAGGAGAAATTCCCTCAACCGTGCTTCTTCCTTCTCCTCTGATGTCTTTCTGCCCAACAAAAAAGATTGCGTCCCACCAGCGCTTCTCACACCGAGGCTTCTGTGCTGCTCCCTCTACCCCGGGAAAAACTTGATCTAGAAGCCCTTCACTTCGTCGACTCACTTGGAGAGAGATTGCCCCGAAATTTCAGCCCTCCGGTTAGAACTGTGCAAACCCTCTGAGGTTTTGAACTGTTGCCTCTTGTAGCTTTTTCGAACTCCCTCTTATGCTCATCACTAGGTCTCTGGTACTGTTCTTTCTTGCTTCACCTGCAATCCTTTGATACCATGTGAAAATTCGAGAATCCTACCCGAATCATCTACTGCAACAACTGATTAAACTTCTCCTATCTGTTAAATACTAAAACAAATTATTTAGTGTTTCCTATAGCAAATATCGAAGCTAACACACTGCAGCCTTCACTTAATTAATTTTCCCAAAACAAGAACATAACAAATAGAGAAAGATGCACAAGTGAAACAATATTTTTTGGACAAATGTCCCCGGAAAAACCCAATACGGGAAAATCAGTGCAGCAACTCTGATGGTTTGTATTATTATGCAATAGTTTTTGAATACAACTCTGGATGTCCTTCCAAGTTCCGACAATCCAGTTATAGAGAAAATAAACTCGCAGAAAAGCTTAGTGAGATTACCTCACTTTACCCGACAATTCCCGCTGTTCCGGCAGCTGAAACAATTGTCCCCAACTATCTCTGCGCTGGCCCTGCGTCAGCCTCAACAAGCTCTACATCAGCCCAACTGGGAAGCGTCTACCCTCTGGAGCAGTTTCCAGCCCTCCTGACTCAGAAATCTTAGCTCCCTGGCCGATTTCGGATTTCTGCACTGGAAGATTGCACTGCTTCTGCATTAGCCGTTCTGGCTCTACATTAGCTCTGCGTGGGCCCTTCTGGCCCAACATCAACCCCTTCTGGGTCTGTGCTGCCTCGTCCTGGTGTCTCTATGCCTCTCTGCTACTGATCCTAGGTCATGGAGAAAATACTCCAACCCAACTATTTGTGCCCTTCACTGCAAAAGCTCACTATCGAAAATCTTTCAGCTGTTG
>APFE030653502.1:252360-288993 GCA_000404065.3 Pinus taeda
CCTTGGGAAAGCATTTCCATGGATTTTGTTGGGGGACTGCCTAAATCTAGGAAAGGTCATGACTATCTATATGTTGTTGTGGATAGGTTCAGCAAAATGTGTATTTTAGTACCTTGTAGTAAACAAATTACAGCTGAACAAACTGCAAAATTGTTCTTTGAACATGTATGGGTTCATTTTGGATTACCCACTTCTATTATATCTGACACCCGATTTGTGGGGAAGTTTTGGTCAAGTTTGTGGGAACTAATGGACACCAAATTAAAGAAAAGCACAGCTTTCCATCCACAAACAGATGGCCAGATAGAAGTAGTTAACAGGACAGTGATTCAGTTACTGAGAGGATATTGTAGCAAACATCCTAAGCTTTGGGATGAGCGTTTGCGTTATGTGCAACATGCTTACAATAGAGCCAAACACTCTTCTACACAGAGATCTCCCTTTGAGACCTGCTTTGGTTTCATACCAAGGTCTCCCTTGGATTTTGTCTTTGGTAAAGATACCATGGTTGATGGACACAGTGATGTGGACAAGGCAACTAGGTTCATTGAACAGATCCAGGAGATCCATCATGCAGTATAGGAACAGCTAGAAAAGAGCCAGGCCAAGTACAAGGCTAGGCATGATAAGCAAAGGATGGAGCATAGTTTCCAAGTTGGAGACCAAGTCTGGTTGTATATCAGCAATGCCAGAATGCAAGATGAAGGTAAAAAGCTAAAACCTATCAGGTATGGACCCTTCAGGATACTTGAGAAGATTGGTGAGAATGCTTTTCGCCTTGATCTACTAGCTTACATGCACATCTACTCAGTCGTAAATGCAGACTATTTGAGATTGTTTGAACCTTCAACGATTGAGGACTCTGAAGAGCAAAGTCAATTACCTTCTGTTGATGACTTACTACCTGAATACCTTAATGAGTTACAGGAAGACACCGAGCTGGACAGGAAGGTGAGGACGACGCGCAGTGGACAGGTGGAATACCTCAGGATTGGGCTTAAAGGTTCGAAGCCGAGCAGTGCAAAGTGAATTGAGATTGGACAAGTGAGATAGCAGTTTCCTCACTTAGTCGATGCTTGAAGAAAAACAACTTTTGGTGGTCCAAAAGCTTTTCAGTTGGGAGGCCGTGATCCGAATTGGATCCATAAACGACTGTCATAGAACCGTGACTAAATCCAAACCACAGTGGAAAACACCCTGAACCAGTGGCCATGGCAGCCGGTGCGGAACGACGAGGACCTCAGTCAAAGCGTGCTGACCGAGGCCCATGGAGACTGCACAGGAGGTCAAAATAGCCCCTGGGAGCCTCGGATCGGGAAAAGGAGCTGGTTTTCGATGCGTGTTAGCGTAACACGCATCGCTGGGCAAACAGGGCCGAAATGGTAGAGCTTAAGCGCTTGGTCACATTGGGAGCCAAGGGACCGTGGGCGTAAAAAGGTAAAAAGTGCTAACGTACGACGGTGGTACCCACGGCCTGGAAACCGACAGTTTGATCGGGACGCCCTTGAACGACATGCAGTTTTGGAGAAAGCAAAGCGATCACAATCAGCGGTCGACGCGTGGCAGCGGAGGAGAGAGAAAAACCGTTGCGATCAGGCATTATCGGTCGAGCAAGCCAACCGCGCTCGACATGCGAATGACGTTGGATTTGGAGGAGCCCAGATCAGACGGCTGAGATTGCGCCTAATAGATAGAGCGGAATTGACAGGGGATTAAGCAGCGATTTAAGAGGATTTGGAATCCGTTGACCACCACAGTGGAGAAAGCAACGAATCGACAAGCGGGCTGGCGCAGTTCCGATGGAGACACGTGGCTACTTCCTGAACATTATGTTGACACCGAACAGGGAATTCCAAGCACATAGGCGATAGGAGAATCGACGCAGGAAGGAGAGGAAACGAATAGACACAGAGGTCGAATGGCTAAAGCCATGAGCAAAGACAGTGAACGAGGGATCAGAAAAGAGATTCAGATCGAAGAGTCCAAGCAACCAAGAGAGACAATGAACAGTGAACCCTGAGAGGAGGACTGAGCACAGAGAGAGCAGTAAAGCAAAGCAGAGGAGACAGAAGGGCCGAGCTGACCACATGCAGCATCGAGCACCAAAAAGCTTGAAGAATCAAGCCTTCCCATAGAGAAATCTGTCCGGATTGAGCATCACAGTTGGCTCTTTCCACTGTAGACCAAGAGTCGCAGAGCAGGTAGGAAGAATAAGAGTCTATGTACTCCAAGTGGCTTGGGGAATCCAAGAACCACCCTGCCAAGCAAAATCTGCTTCAGGAGAACTCATATTGAGTCCCTGCATTTGTAATTCTCTGCTTAAATACACAATAAAACAAGGCCACAACTGAAGCTGGACCGAAGACGTAGCCTTGGAGATTAGGGTGAACTCCTTATTAAAAATTGTTTGTGTCTAGTATTGCTTACTGTATTTCTCTACTGTCTTTCCATTCAAAATGTTTGTGTATTGGCAATCTGATCGATCCGTTGTTTCAATCCCACAGAACACACACCAGCACATGACTCTGTAATACCTTTGTTTATTAAATCTTCAACTGAGGTCACTCATAGGGTGAGAATCAGATGAAGGAGAATGGTGGATTAACCTTCCACCTCCATCCTCAAGTTTTCCTGTAACTATGGTTGTCGCTGCAATGCAATTGAAGCGAGGGCTGACTGGGAAGTGTAATGTCCAAGATGACAGTGACAGCTTAGCAATACATGCAAAAGGCTAATGGGAGATGGGGAGCTTTGAATGCCCCACTTCCTTCATTAATAGGAAATGACAAGCTGTGGCGGAGAGGGTGTCTTGTCATACCCTCTCCCATTTTTAAACAAAAAATTAATCATTTATGCCTTTGCAAAATCTTTTGGTCAACATTGCTCCTATATTTTCCATTTTGCCAGTTTCTGTATTGTTCACCTGATATACATGGAAGAAGTGAGCTTGATCAAATTGTTGGGTTAGAATTTTGATCAAAGGATCCTGGCTAGGATAGGGGATGCAGTTTGTCTTTCTGTTCTCATTGTATTAATTATCAGAGAGGAGTCATCGATCACTATAATCATGTTCCTACTTCCTAGTGAGAGAAGAGGAGTTTCAGGCCTTAGTAAATTGCCAAGGCTTCCCTATCATTATTGGTGGTCCCCAATAATGCCCCACGCGTATCTAGTTGCTTGGTGTCCTCCAGAAGTATAAATCACTCCACCAGCACCTGCCTCCCCAGGATCTTATTGAGTAACTTGCTGAAGAATTTGTTATTTATCCCTAAATTCCAAGACAACATCCAAAAACATTCTTTCATGAATTGCATAAAAGCACATCCATTTACATTATAATTCAAAACACAACTGAGCAACGATCGCCTAAGAAGATATCTGGGACAATATGAATGGATCAAGTGAGGATATTAGAAAAAGAAAGTCCTCTTCCATGCACATTCATTGAGAAAGAATGACATAAAATGACAGATTCTCATAGATGATACGAATGTCTAGAACTACACTTTGTGGGAGTGCCCCCACCCTGATTTGCTCTATAATTTTGCTTCTAGGAGCACCAACTCCCTTCCATGTTGCTCCCACCCAGAAGCATTTGTAGAGAGAACATGGAACAATACCTTTGTTCACTGGTGTTTTCAGACGCCAGATACATTTAAATTTGTATGCAAGTATGAACCATATTTGTAGATGTGTAATTGTAGTAAGTAATAGTTGTATTAATAAGATATGAATGGTGGTTACAAATCTTCGTGACAGTGTGCCTATATAGGCATTGGCTGGCCACGAAGATAGAATGATACAACTTTTGACCCATGTCTCTTCACAACTAATGAGACATTAACTAATTTAATTAATTTATTATTATTGATATTTGCTTATTTTAATATTTATTATTTAATTGATGTTTTATGAATATTTTTATTCATAACATTGCCACCCCCTATAGAGATGCTTTGTCCTCAAAGCACAACTAGAGGGGTTTTCTCTAGTTGAACAGTATGGTGATGGAATGGCATCCTTTCGTTCACTGGTGCATTCATCACGAGTAATTGTACCTTTCTTGGAACTGGGAGTGTTAACACCTTTCAATTTATAATGTCGTCCTTGCCAGTTAAACTCCATGAATTGTTCTTCAAGGTTTGTAGTATAGCTCCCTAATTGTATTAACCATTCTACACCTAGAACTACATCCATTTCCTTGAGTGGTAGGGCAAAGAGATATGTTTGTAGCTCCAGTTCTTATGTATGGATTGGAACTTTTTGACATTATCCTATTTCCTTGATTTTCCTTCCAATAGCGACACACATGGTTAGGTCCTTGCTTGGGAATATACAGAGACCCATGGCAAGATCAATGTTTATACAATCGTGAGTACTACCCAAATCTATAAGTATATTGACATTTTTGTTTTTTATGAGTCCTTTTGAGATTTAGGGTTTTAGGACATAGTCTCTTCCTCATGTTGGTTGACGGAGTAGTAGGCTTAATGTTCCTTCTTTGTGAGTGGTTTCTCTTCTTTCGAAGATGTGGTGGAATGTATTTTGTAGTTGCTTGTTGTTCTTGATTTCCGAGAGAGTTACTCTTTTCATCATGGGTTTCCTAGTCACATGAGATTGTCGCTAATGATGGTTCCTCAGAATCTGAATCTTCACTGTGTGTGACAACGATTTCTTCATGATGTTTTTGAACTTCAACTTGCTTCCCATCTACTATTTTATAGTAGCATAGGGATGTGTCTTCACGTTTATGTCCTTGCGTCCAATTTTCTTCACATTTGCGACAACTATTTTTCTTTTTTATCCTTTTCTTTGGATCGTTACTTGAAGTGTCTGATTCCTTCTTGACTTCAGAAGTATATAGTTTCTTGTTAAGGCATCTGCCTCCTGATGTCCATTTGTCAACACAATAATTACATTTGTTAGTTTCTTTTCTTCCCGTGTGTTGTTGTTGGTCTAAGTCTCCCCTGAATGATGACATTCTAAACTTATATTTTCTCTCAATAATTATAGTTGCGTGTCTAGCATCTTCAATGGTTTGGGGCTTGCATAATTTTAATTCTTCCCGAATGTAATCCTTAAGGCCACAATGATACATTTTCAATAGCTCTTCGTCGGAGAATCCCCTTTGCCTTATCGCTAGCACTTCCCATTCATGCGTGTATTCACTTACCGATCCTTTTTGTTTGAGGTGAATGAATTTCTCGTATATATCATCCTCTTCATCGTAGTGAAATCGTTTTAACAAGGCATTTTTAAAATTTTTCCAATTGAACAAGCGAGTTGCTCATTTGTTAGAACACCATAGGAACCAATCATACGCTTTTGCTTCCAGGTAGTTGGATGCAGTTATGACCTTCTCTTGTTCACCTATTGGTGGATTTGCTCCAAAAATGGCGTCCATTTTATTTAACCATACAATGGCACCTTTATGGTCCTTACCATCGTATTTTGGTAATTCTCTTTTAATTTTAAGGGGGTCTCTTTCGGGAAACTTCGTATAGTACTGACTTCCTTCGAAGTGTAGTTGCAGTATTCACAGCTTCTCATGTATCAGGAAATCATTATTTGGAGAATTTTCGTCTTCCGGAGTTTTGGGACTTTGTGTGGCTTACGGCGGATTGTCTTTTCCCATAACTAGCTCATCATGCACTTAAATTTTGTGATATCATTTGCCATTTTGTCTTGTTTACTAACCTTCTTCTCGACATCATCAAGGCGCTTATGCAACTTATTGATTTCTTCCTGGATTTTTTTCACATCGTCACTGTTACTCCCCATTTTGCTCTTTCTTCCTAGTAGACCCAATTTTGTTTTTTTTATAATTTAATTAATTAAATTATTATTTTTTTAAATAATAATTTAATTAATTAAGTTATATTAATTAGGCAATTAATACTTATGTAATATAATTATGTTTTTGCGCGGGCCCTAGGGCAAGGCCTACAATTGTCTGATGCTTTGTTTTCAAAATCGGCCGGCTCGGAACTGACTCGGCTGAGTTGGTTCGAGCTAGGCCTTAAACTGTGACTTGGCCTTGGATTCGGTTCGGTTGTTCGAGTTAATGTTGAGCCAGCCGAGTTGTCTAACAGCTCGGCCGGCTCAATATTAACCTAGCCGACTCAGCCAAGTTAGAGATAGCAGCCCACACAAACCCGACAACTGCGATAAAGAAAAAAAAAAATAAATAAAAAAATAAAAAAATAAAAATAAAAAAAATTTGGGGACTCCAAACCAGTTTGTAGTTTGCCTATTTGGTCTTTGGGGTCCATTCCCCTCTCCTAAACTCTATTTAACCCACTCAACCCCTCTCATTCTCTCACAGCCATCTCATGCATTTGAGTGAGAGTTTGTGAGTAGTTGAGTTTGTTTTTCGAGCAGCAGTGAGGAGTCTTGGGCAAGCATTGTAGCTAGAGTGAGAAGCTTCTTGGGCAGCAATTTGGATCAGCATTGAGGAGTTGGTTTCTTGGAGCAAGCTTGAGGAGGCAGTTTGTGCTTGGAGGTAATTTTTTTCACTTGTAAAAATCTGTTTTTGCTTATTAAATTTTATGTGCAAATCTAGAAATCCTAAAGAGTGTTTTTTGTGAAAGAAATAAACATTGAATCAATGTTTTTTGTTTTTGTTTTCATTTTTAGATTGTTTGCTTTCATTTCCAAGTCAAAAAATGGCACCTAGAGTGAAAGATGCTGCTTGGGCATATGTTGAAATGGTTGATAGTCAAATGCATTACAAATTTTGCCATAGGAAAATTAAGGAAGGTCCTAGGGGCATTAATAGGCTGAAACAACACTTGGCGGGGATGAGAGGCCAAATTACTCCATATACCTCACCAGAAATTGGGGAGATTTGGAAGGATTTGTTAGCCAGCTTTGAGAAGTTTAAAGAAGATAAGGCTAGGCAAAAAGAGTTAGAGGCTAAAATTGGAGGAAGAGGAATATACAAAAAATGCTGGCTACCAACCCCCATTTTGATTTTGAGGGTTCTTCATCTATCCCTTGTACTGATGCATCCAACCGATATGTTCCTCCCTCTTTTGAGTCTATTCAAGAAAAGGGGAAGGGTAAAATGAAAAAGGGTGATATGAATATCAAAAGTTATTTCACTCCCTCCTCTCCATTAGATGCACATGGTCCCCATCAGATGCACATGGTCCTCAACCTAGTAGAAGTCATTTGCAGCCCACTTTAGATGACCATTGGAAGAAAGAATTGAGGGACACTGCTTGTGACTACATGGCTAGATGGTGGTGTGGTGCTGATATCCCCTTCAATGCTTCCCGTTCACCATATTATGAGCCTATGTTTGATGCCATACAACACACTTGTTGACCAACCAAACAATGTACCCGATTCTTGATGGCGGGGGGAAATGAAAATATTTTTGTTGAAGTGTCGGTCTGTTAGAACAACGACCCTCCAGTAATTACATCGAGAGCTTATGTGGAGCAGTGGTTGATTTCTTGGGTGGATTGCCGGATTGTTTGCAGCCAGACAGTGGAACAACGGGGGTATGAAGTATGGTGACAATGAAGACAGGGAATTGGAGATGCAGAATGATGGCAGCGGAACAACGAAGAGTTGTGGAAAAGCGAGGAGTTGAGGGTTGTGGGCAATGGTACAAGGAGGAATTGAGGCTCTGATACCACTGGAACAATACCTTTGTTCACTGGTGTTCTCAAACATCATATACATTTAAATTTGTATGCAAGTATGAAGATAGAATGACACAACTTTTGACCCATGTCTCTTCACAACTAATGAGACATTAAATAATTTAATTAATTTATTATTATTGATATTTTTTAATTTTAATATTTATTATTTAATTGATGTTTTATGAATATTTTTATTCATAACAGAATGCTCCTGGGGGTTATTGAGAAATCCTGACACCTGTGGGAAGTGATCTAGAAGCGAAACTCCTAGATGCTCTTGAAGCATTTTAAAGGTGCTCTTAGGCTACATTAGAAAAATTCCACGAGTGCTCCTGGGGGTTATGGAGCAATCCCGAGACTTGTGGGAACCGACCTAGGAGTGACACTCCTAGATACTCTTGAAGCATTTTCAAGGTGCTCTTAGGCCACATTAAAAATGCTCCACGAGTGCTCTTGGAATAATACTAAACACTTTTAGAAACCTACATATTTTTGCTTATGGGGGAAACAAATTCATGCCTAGGGATTATGGATGGATTAAAACATTCTCTCAGTCCATTTTTCCTCATTTTATCACTCATTTCACTCACCTCTGCCAGGGCTTTGAGTGAGCTTCTACTAGTTGTCAAGGAACAAATTTGTGAGAGCTTGGAGAGGAGATTGAAGGCCACCATAGCAACATTCAACCACCACTTAAAAACTGAAGAGGAGGCACTAAGCCCATTCATTCTTGTGTCTTTTCCATTTTTTGTGAACTTGGTTACTTTCTACGTTGAATGGTGTATTCTCCTTCTCCTTCCCATCCCTTCTTCTGCCTCATTCTATTGCAGGAACCATGTTATTCTCAACTTTCAAGAAGCTTGATGGCTATGTGGGTTATCATTATGCTTTTGTTTTTTATTATGATGGTGTTGTTGGGAAACTGAAATACCAATGAAGAGGGGGAAGAAGTAGAATATATTGATGGCCCATACCATGGAGAGGAGGGAGAATTAGAAGTGTATAAAGGGGATGATGAAATTGCTTATAATGATGGAAATAAACACGAAGAGAGTTCAAGACCCTTGTGAAAGCATGTGACGCATCAGGGAGCGAAAGGGGGCAGAACCAGTAAATTGACATTTTCCCATTTTATCACAACTTACACGGGAACATACACCCATGTTAGAAAACATCATTGTGGGATTATGCGAAGTGATGAAAATAAGCGTAAGTTGATAGGAGGCAAAACCTCTAATAGTGTTAACAAAAAATAGAAAAGAATACATGAGGGAAGAGGAGGAAGCACAACAAATCCAAAAAATCAAATGTTGAATCCAAGACTTCATATGGATGTTAAGTAGTCAATCATAATCCCCACATGCTAGTGGACCTTTGCCCATGAAATTAGGGAATCATAAAACAGTATCAAATTTCCTTGACCAAACTTATAGGGATTGCATGAATGCAAAAGTGTTTAGGGTTCTCTATGCATGTGGCATGCCATTCAATGTTTTTCACACCCTATTGGCATGAAATATTGCCATCAACAATGCTCCTAAAGAATACAAGAGCCCTAGGTATGACAAAACCAAATCCATGGGACTTAACAAAGAAAGAATCAAAATCCATAATGCTCTAGAACAATTTGCAAATGATTGGACCTGTTGGAAATGTGATTAGTTTCGGTCTTCATAATTGTCATTGTACTCATGTCAATATGTATATCTTATGTAACAAGCAAAAGAAGAAAGAAATATCTTTATTTTAGAGCATGGGTTTCATGCTTCTTGTTGATAGTCTTTTAAGTAAAAGCATGTTCTTCATGCTTCTGGGGTTTGTTAGGTCATAAATTTTATTGTCATGAGTCACGAGAGTCAATGTTATGATTATAAGACCCATTTGGGCAAGATGTACCTTGTAAAAGAATTTATTTTGAGTCTAGAAAGTCCTAGAAACCTCTAAAGTACAAGTTGGCCTAAAGGAAGGTACTTGAACCCCTCAAATGTTTATAATAGGCAACTTCGACCTCATTTGGAACTCACTCACTCACAAGTTCGATCTCTCAAGAAATGTTTGATCTAAAGCTAAGAAGACAAAGAAGGCTAGAGCAAAGATCAAGGAAGAGAAAGTCTTGAATATGTGTTTTTGGGCTCTATCTCTCTCACACGTGTGAAGAATTAGGGTTTCTGCAGCGTCAAGAAAGGCTGAAATTGCAAGTCTAAATTGCAGAAGAACAAATTGCAAGATTGAGTTGCTGAAAGAGAATATTTTGATTTGACCTCATTGATTTTGAGAAAAACTGTCTTTCTCAAAGGAAGATCTCTTAAAGAATTGTCCTAGGGTTTCTGCAACAGCTACAGGACCGAAGTTGCAGGGTCGTAGTTGGAAGCAAGTTGAAGCAGGATTGAGCTTTGTTGATTTGCTCCACTTGGAAGGGCTTCTTGGAGGCTGACTTGGTGCTAGGAGGAAGATTTGGTCGAGGGTTTGGGTCTTGGTTGTCTCATTTCAAGCAGATTCTATAAGAAGAGGAGATTTTCTGGGATTTCCCCTTTGCGGGTTTTTGCGCTGGCCTGGAGACTGATTTTTGTGTCCATTGTCTTTATTGTTTGCTCTTTATATTTGTTTGATGAAAAAATCTAATAAAGAAACACAAAAAGATAAATAAAAGTTCACAAGCAAATATTAAGGAATAAGGAGAAAATGAATTAGTAGTTGCCCTACTACATTTTCCAACATGGTATGAGAGCTAAGGTGAACACGAGAAGGCAGCTGGAAGGAGAAGTCCTTATTAAAGAATCTCTAGGGCATCATCTTGAAGTAGAGGAAGCATCAAGGGATCTTGATATCATCATTCACTCTTTTGAAGCCATTTATGAAAATTCCAAACTGGAACCCTATTGTAGCAACTGATATTATTTCTCCTAATTATTAATTAATTAACAATTTATCTACTACGACAAATATTGAAATGAATACACTCCAACCTTCACAAATAAAATTCAGTAGAAAAATAAATTGCTGGACGCTGAGAAATGCTAGCACACACACATGAAATTAACACAATTATTTTGGGACAAAAGTCCCCGAAAAAACCCAACTTGGGAAAACCGGTGCAACAACTGAGGTTTTATTATTATGCAGCAGTGAGAAATTATGGTACAACTAGATGTCGAAATCTGGCAATCCTACAAAGAAAAATATTGGCAAAAATCTAGTGAGGAATTTTCTTCACCCCACAAGCAAACTCTCAGCACATCTTGCCTTCAAAGACTCATCCCTTTGACCCTCTGCGTCAGCCTCTGCGCTGCTTTGCGCAGCCTACTTGACGTCAAGCCTCTGACTGGTCTCTGGTGAAGTTGTTTTGCCCTTTGCTGGCTGGAAAGATGCTTCTTTGGCACTCTGGGACTCCTTCCCGACCTATGGAACTGAAGACGCCTTTCCCTCTCAACAAATCAGACTTGCCTCTAGAAGTTGTTGTGCTGCCCCTGTGTTAGCTTCTCTGTGGCTCTTTTGCCTGTCTGCAAATGCACTCACTGGATTTGGAATACTTCCTGCAACCTCACTGTCTTTGCCTCTCACTCAATGCGTCGATCTCTAGCTCTCTCCAACAACTGATTGTTGCTACTCTGGAAATCGATCTGCCAAGAAATCAAACTACTCAAGCGTCCTCTTTATCACCACATCGACCTCCTCTTATAATCCTTTGTTCGAGCACCAAAGACCAAGATTAAAACATAATCGATGGCTAGGATCAACTCTGGATCAATCCGTGTGAGTTTCTAGATGATTCTCACCTTGACTTAATTAACACTGATTAATTAACCATATTCCCTAAGTTTAGACTTAGGAAATATTTTAAAATTGGTTAATAATCTAATTAAGTCATTTCTAGGAGGAATTTCCAGAAAAGATTTATGGGTTTTGGAGATCTCATGTATTCTAGCCTCTCCACCAAATTTCATGGCTAAAACACATTCGATGCTACAGAAACTAACACTGCATCTAAGCGAGGAATGTGTTCTAATGTTGCATTCCCTGCCACAACACCATGTTTCTGCATCATCTCTTGTCACGCTACTAATGTCTAGCCATACTGCCCACCAACCATTGTGCAACACTAATGTACGTTGCATCTGTGTTGCTGCTAACACTGCCAAACTGTTGCCGACACTACATCCACATTGAAACCCCCTCTCATTTTTTTCCACTGCAACTACAACATTTGCAACTAAAAAGCATCCAAAATATTGAATCAATTGTGTTTAGTATGATGCATCTGTCTTCTGAGTATCTGACTACTACTAGCATCTGCATTGTCACTGAAGGGTTTGCGTCGATGCTGACTCTACATTGTTGCCAACTCTGAATTGCGCTCTTCAGCACCTGACTGCTACTAGTCTGCCACTGTCACTCTGGTACTAACTGCATCAACTTCCATTGATCCATCTTGCTACTGAATATTGCGGGTCCCCGTAGCTAGATAATGATCCATGAGGTGGATTCGTCAAGGATCCAGCCCATCTGTAGCGCTCTGGGGCTATAACACCAAATCACCCCACCTCACTCCTGGAGGTATATCGACAAACATAGCGAAGTCTTCCTCTAGACTGGAGGAAAGCCTATTGATCTCTGCTGAAGTTGCATGTTGGTCCTGCTGAAGGGCCACATTCTCCTCCTTCACTGTCTTCAATGCGTTGCTATTGCCACTGATGGAGCTCTTTAATAGAACTCATTTCAACTCCTCCTACTTCAAATCATCCCACATTCTATACTAGTCTGGTAGCTTAACTCTGCCCAATATGCTTCGGACAAAGACCTATTACTCCTTTGAGACACGGTTGAGTGCCAATCGCACTAGCTCCGTGGGTTGAGGTGCTACCCCAACAACTAATAACTGGTCTCAGAACTCCTGAATCCTGGTAAGGGGTTTATGACTTCCCCTTTCTACACCAGGATGAGTCTCAACTTCTCCTCTTGGTACATCTTCTGCCGCTCAGAAATACCCCAGTACAATGTGGAGAGAGCATCCCACATCTGCTTGGCAGTATCTTTGTCAGCTATATGTGAAGCAATATGATCCCTGACTCCATCTAGGATCAACTGCTTCGCTCGTGCCATCTCCTTCTTGTACTCTTTCTGTTGATTTGCATCCCGAGGAATTGCCACCACTACATCAATATAGGCTTTTAGGCCATATTCATCTATAAGGAAGGACATCCTTGCCTTCCAGATGACGTAGTTTGAAGCTCCATCCAACCTGTCCTGATCACGAAGCCCAATAGTGTCCATCTCAACGAACTATCGAAAAAATCCACTTTCCTTTTGCTCAACTACTGCTCTGCTATTTGCACCCCCTTTTGAATAAGATCTGCTCACAAATACTGTCGATCTATAGGGAAAAATCAAACTTCTTTGAGACTAGAAGTTCCTTGAGGAAAATTTTCCCTCTGTGTGTGCTCTTCTCTCTTCCACCCCGACGTTGGTTTTGCTCTAGCGAGCTGCTGCAAAAACCTTGATGTCCAGCTAGAGATTTGCCCAATGAAAGTACTAAGCTGCTCCCTCTGCCTTTGGAATCACTCGATCTGGAAGGATCGAATTTTTCTGCCCCTCTCAGAAAAAATCGAACTTCCTCAAGCAACTCGGCCTCCTGGCAAAATACTGCGCTACCCTTGGGAATTTCGGCCTGCTGCCCTTGCTAAGTAGCGAAATTCCTTTCCTTCATTTTTCTGAGCTCTCTTGCTGATCGATTGCACTCTAACACCATGTGAAAATTCCAAACTGGAACCCTATTGCAGTAACTGATATTATTTCTCCTAATTGTCAATTAATTAACAATGTATCTGCTACGACAAATATTGAAATAAATACGTTGCAACTTTCACAAATAAAATTCTGCAGAAAAATAAAATGTTGGAACTTGAGAAATGCTAGCACACACATGAAATTAACAAAATTAGTTTTGGACAAAAGTCCCCAGAAAAACCCAACTTGGGAAAATCAATGCAACAACTGAGGGTTTTATTATTATGTTTTAGTGAGAAATCTTGAGTACAACTGGGTGCCAAAATTTGGCAATCCTACAGAGAAAATACTGGCAAAAATCTAGTGAGAAAATTTCCTCACCCCACAGGCAAACTCTCGACATAACTTGCCTTCAGAAACTCAACCCTCTAACCCTCTGCGTCAGCCTCTATGCTTCTTTTCGCAGTCTACTTGATGTCAAGCCTCTAACTGGTCTTTGATGAAGTCGTTCTTCCCTTTGCTAGCTGGAAAGATGCTTCTCCGGCACTCTGGGACTCCTTCTTGGGCCTTGGAACTGAAGACGTCTTTCCCTCTCAGCAAATTAGACTTGCCTCTGGAAGTTGTTATGTTGACCCTGCATCAACTTCTCTGTGGCTCTTTTGCCTCTCTGCAAATGCACTCACTGGATCTAGAATACTTCCTCCAGCCTCACTGTCTCTGCCCCTCACTGCTTCGACCTCTATCTCTCTCTGGCAACTGACTGCTGTTACTCTGGAAATCAATCTGCCAAGAAAAATCAAACTGCTCAAGTGTCCTCTCTGTCACCCCATCGACCTCCTCTTATAATCCTCTGTTGGAGCAACAACGACCAAGATTAAAACATAATCGATGGCTAGTATCATCTTTGGATCGATCCATGTGAGTCTCTAGATGATTCACGCCTTGACTTAATTAATATTGATTAATTTACCATATTCCCTATGTTTAAACTTAGGAAATATTTAAAAACTAGTTAATAATCTAATCAAGTCATTTATAGGCGAAATTTCCATAAATGATTTATGGGTTTTGAAGATTTATGTATTCTAGCCTCTCCACCAAATTTCATGGCTAGAACACATCCGATGCTACAAAAATTAACACTATCATTGTTGAAGGCATCCTAGAAGACATCTATCTAGGGCATCTTTCTAGGGCATCTTTGAAGTCTCCTTGGAGTTCTTGAAAACATCAAGATAGTTGGAGGCATCATCAAGAAAGAAGACTTTTGATTGACAAATAAGTGGTATATTGTTTTCTATGTCTCAATCTACAGATCATATGGCTACATTCTACATGGAAAGAGACAAGCTTGTTGGGTCAACGAACTTCCTAGCATGGAAGAAGAGAATTGCCTTGGTAGTCATAGAGAATGAAGTCATAGAGTATGTCCTTTGAGAGGTAGTTGAAGCAAGCAAAGAAAAGACTCAAGAGTTAGCAAAGTACAAGAAGGGGGAAGTAAGAGCACAAAGAATCATTGTGGAATTAATAAAAGATCATCTTGTTCGCTTTTTTGTTGATTTGAAGACATCAAAGGCTATCTATGATAAGTTGGTGAAGTTTTACTCTATAAGTACACAAGTCAAAAGATTTCCCAAGGAATCAACTATATAGAATAAGGAAATCAAAGGATGAAGACATGGCTACCTATTTGATGAAGATCTCACAAATAAGAGACCAGTTGCAAGGACTTGGGGAGAGTGTTTCCGACTTTGAAATGACTCTTTGTGTACTGAATGTTTTTCCACCTGATTAGAGTAGTTTTACAACTAGCATATACCCAAAGAAAGATATTACACCCTTTGATGAATTATGGGCTCAATGTATCTTGGAAGAATCTAGGATCAAGGCAAAGGATGATACTGAATCAAATGAAAGATCTCAAGCCTTCATTGCTAGAACCAAGAAGTTAAGGAAAGGAAAGTTTGGAAAGTCCAAGAAAGACATGTCCAAAATCCAATGCTTTGGGTGCAATGAGTATGGACACTATAAAAGGGATTGTCCTAAAATCAAAGTGAACAACAAAAGAAAGGAAAGAAATGAAACTCACATAGTTGAGGAAAGGGGAGAACTTGAGAAGAAGCTGAAAGGAGAAGATCCTAAGGATCTCTATTATTGAAGGAAGCCTCATCTCTATCAAGTGCTTTGTGATTTTTTGTCTTTCTTTTATTAAGTAGTAACTAGAGTAGTATCCATTATTGTATACTCTAGAAGAGTCTTGATTTTGTAAAAAGGCATGGCATCATAGATAAAGCACACGATAGTAGAAAGATTAGAATCTACTTGTTTTGCTTTGGAAAAGATCATATAGTTTAAATGGAATGAGAAGCTTGGGACCATATTGCATTTTATTGTTCATCCATTTTCTAAAATCATGTTAGAGGTAGTCATTTTGCATAGAAGGGTCATCAAGATCCTATAAGAATTATCATTATGGAATATTCTTGGAAGGAGCATTATGACATGACTCGTATATATTCCATCTAGTATGGAAACAATACTATTCAAGGATGAAGGAACGCTAATGGTCAAGTTACAGTATGAAAGGCATAATGAAAGCCTTTCTCATCTTGGAAAAGGAAACCTATCTTTGATCGGTATAAGAAGCAAACTCAATCAAAGGATGGCTAGATGATTATATGAAAGCAAAGGTATGCATATTTGAAGTTATTCTTCCCTAGAGCATGGTTCACATCTACAAGAATCATGAAGGAAGAATTAGTTATGAATGTGCTTGGTAAGTCTTCCATATGGCTGAATGATGCTCGAAAGAAGAAATTTGACATACTTTGGAATAAATGGAGATCAAGACTCTCTCACAGAATTGGATGGAATATAACAATGTTGATCAACATCAAGTATAGTTTTTGAAAGAAGGAAAGGGAGTTAACTATGAAAACTCCAAGGAAGATATTGTAGCTTGGTAATCAAGCCTCGATCCATGGGCACTCTAATTAGATTGAATGCATAGAAGGATTCTTGCACAATATGGAGATTGATCATATGAAAGGATGTTGATCTCGAAGAGCTCAAATAAGTTGATGCTTTGATAAGAAGAGCCATCATGACAAGGTATGTCTGATAAGTAATATTTGATGATAGTTATCTGGTTAACATATTGTTTTGCTACTTGGTAGGATATTGCAGGAATGCATGATGACAATTGAGTCAAGTTCAACTATGGGTGTTGAACTCAATTCAATGAACATATGAATTGAGTATGTGGTTTTGGCAATTAAGAAGTCAAGGTGTTCACATTATCACCTTGGGATTGAAAGGTAGCAGTGTAAGAAGATAACCTGAGGATCATGTTCCTACATCAACAAGGATCACTTTCATCTTTAAAGAGAGCTATTACTAGCCTGAAGTTTGACAAGGCTCAACATAATGCTTTCATTGATGATGAATGGAGGAAAGTGATGTGCTAAGTTGATGCCCTGAACCCTGTCCAAGAAGGAAGGAAGTTCATAAGGAAAGGAGCCATGTAGCTATCTCGATGAAGAATTGGTAGTTGAAATGTAACTAATTTCGATCTTCATAACTGTCATTGTACTCATGTCAATATGTATATCTTATGTAACAATCAAAGAAGAAAGAAAAACTACTATTTTAGAGCATGGGTTTCATGCTTATTGTTGATCGTCTTCTAGGTAAAAGCATGTTCTTCATGCTTCTAGGGTTTGTTAAGTCATAAGATTTATTGTCAACAGTCAAGAGAGTCAACGTTATGATTATAAGACCCATCTGGGCAAGATGTACCTTGTAAAAGAATTTATTTTGAGTCTAGAAAGTCTTGGAAACCTCCAAAGTACAAGTCGGCCCTTGAACTTCAAGTTGGCCTAGAAGAAGGTACTCGAACCCCTCATATCTGTATCAATACAGGCAACTTCGACCTCATTTGGACCCTTGCAACTTCAAGTTGGCCTAGAGGAAGGTACTCGAACCCCTCATATCTGTATCAATACAGGCAACTTCGACCTCATTTGGAACTCACTCACTTACAAGTTCGATTTCTCAAGAAAAGTCTGATCTAAAGCTAAGAAGACTAAGAAGGCTAGAGCAAAGATCAAGGAAGGAAGAAAAAGTCTTGAATATTTGTTTTGGGCTTTATCTCTCTCACACGTGCGAAGACTTAGGGTTTCTGCAACTTCAAGAAAGGCCAAATTGCAGGTCCAAAATGCAAAAGAACAAATTGCAGGATTGAGTTGTTAAAAAGCAAGCATTCTGATTTCACCTCATTGACTTTGAGAAACATTGTCTTGCTCAAAGGAAGATCTCTTGAAGAATTGTCCTAGGGTTTCCACAACAACTACAAGGCCGAAGTTGCAGGGTCGAAGCTAGGGGTCAAAGTTGAAGCTGCAAGCAGGGTGAAGCAGGATTGAGCCTTGTTGATCTGATCCACTTGGAAGGGCTTCTTGGAGGGTTGACTTGGTGCTTGGAGGAGGACTTGGTCTAGGGTTTGGGTCTTGCTTGTCTCATTTGAAGCAAATTCTATAAGAGGAGATTTTTTGGGTTTTCCCCTTGGAGGAGTTTTGCCCTAGCTTGAAGCCTAATTTATGTGTCCACTGTCTTTATTGTTTTCTCTTGATATTTGTTTGATGAAAAAAATCTAATAAAGAAACACAGGAAGATAAACGTTCACAAGCAAATATTAAGGAATAAGGAGAAATTGAATTAATAGCTGCCCTACTGCATTTTCCAATAGGACCAATTATGAGGCATTCATTGTATTTGATGGTTGGACATATGTTAAAGGCAAACCACTAGTAAATGTTATTGGTGTGTCGACCAATGGTGTAGTCTTGCTTACATCCCATGACTACTCAAATCATTAGAAGACCAATATTAATAGTGTTGCTAATTGTAAGGCAATGGGAGAAATCATTGGGGATTTGTATCCTAACATATTTTGTTGTAGGTGTTTGGTGCATGCATTAAAGTTCCTGATGCGTGATATTATTAAGTTGAAGGAGCATGAATATATATGGATTGGTGCATTGTACAAGAAAGGGAAGAGTATGATAAAATTTATTACGATAGTCGTTCCCACTACATTTTCCGCAACTACTCTAAATTGGAGCTACTTAAGATTGAAAAGACCTTATTTGCTAGCTATCATCCTACCTTCAACCATCTTTTGAAGATAAGATGGGAATTGGCTAGTATGGTCATAGGCTAAGTCACCTGACACGGGGATTCGGGACATGTAGGATTCAAGATTCGTGGTGTCAGATTCGGACATGCTGACCCCCCGGAACAGGACACGTTAGGACACGTTATATATTATTTTATTAAAAAAAATATATATATTAAAAATTAGATATTATCATATTTCTTACACAAATTTTAATTAATGATACAAATTTATTGATTTCAAACATAAATCTTCATCTATAGCTATTAACATGCAGAGTACATACAAAATTCAAATAAATGTCAGTGGTACTGGTCACATAAATGATAAATGATTAAAAATTTAAATCATGATTCACAATTCATAACTGTAAGACAACTTACAACTACAAGATAGTAAGATAAACGCACTGACAATTGTAGTTTTCTCATTAAGTCATCAAATCAAAATGTGTTACATAGGTAGTGTTGGTGCAATGCCAATGACAAATAGAAATAGAAAATATAAAACAACTACAAGTATACAAGCC
The DNA here is from genome assembly GCA_000404065.3 of Pinus taeda. Lineage (NCBI taxonomy): Eukaryota > Viridiplantae > Streptophyta > Pinopsida > Pinales > Pinaceae > Pinus > Pinus taeda. The sequence continues at coordinate 271,442 of APFE030653502.1, forward strand.
TAAAGGCATCGATCAGCATCACTGTCCCCATCATCATGGTCCCCACTGCTCTCCTCTGCATCCTCCTCCTCCCCTGTATCCATAGTCGCCTCTACATCTGTTGGTATGGAGATTGATCCCTCTAAGTCATCAAATCTAACAAGCTCTAGCACTGGATCATTGAGATCCATGTTGGCCAATGCCAACTCAACTGTGGTGTCCATACCCATATCATTAGGAACAATGTTACTTGGGAGCGGGAGCGAAAGCAGGGAGCAAGAGTGAAAACGGGAGCGGGAGCGACATATTCAGAAGCTCTTGGTTTGGTGCTCTTGATTAAATACGTGTTCCATACCCTAATACATGACAAAATTCAATGGAAACATTGCAATCCCCCAATCCTAAAATCCTGAAAAACTGATAAGTCTGCTGGATTTTGAATGAAATCTAAAATTCTACCTTCTCCATATGAAATCCAATGAGGCCGGAACCACTCTCAAACATCCTGAGTCATTTCATGGTAATGTTAAAAATTTAAGTAAAAGGATGAAAATGAAGATTAAGGAGAATGTCACTTTTACTTTAAGAATTTACCATTACCATGAATAGCATATAGCCTTAGTAGGGCAATATGATCAAATACTAGGGTTTGGGAGAGGGGAATGGACCCCAAAGACCAACAAACTAATTCATAAACCCCTTTGGAGTCCCCCACATTTAGAAAAATAAAAAAAAATAAAAGAAAGGTGTGTTTTTATTGTTCACTGGCCACTGTCAACTACCCGACCGAGTAGTTACGGATCTGGCCGAGTCATGCTATGACGCGGCCAGGGGTTTCAGTCATACTCCGGCCCGACTGAACTGAATTTCCTGCCGGCCGTTAATTTATTGGATTTTTATTTATATTTTATTTTATTTTTATTTTATTTTTTTATTTTTTTTATTTTTTATTTATTTTTTATTTTTTTATTTATTTATTTTATTTATATTATTTAGTTTTATTTTATTTTATTTTATTTATATTTTATTTTATTTTTTATTATTTATTTATTATTTATTTTTTTTATTTTTGGCTCGGACCAACTCGGCTGAGTCGGTTCCGACCCTGCTGGATCTTAAAACATTGGTCGAACCCTATCCACTACTCCACCTCTCCATGCTGCCATAACCCTTCCATGCATTCTTGCAGCTGCAATCACGTCCATACCTCTCAACCTGCGTTCTATCTGCAAACAAATAGTTGCATTTTCCAGCCTCGAACCCCTCTGCCATCGAGTTGCTCCATCTCCTCACGCTGCCACCATCCTGCACACAAAGAGAAGTACGATTTCTTTTTGTTTGTTTGTATGTTTTAGTGGTTAGGGTTGGTCATATATGTATTTTAATTTCATGTTCATTTGTATATATGCATGTGGTGTCAGTTAGTTTTGTTTTGTATTTCTTTTTCTTTTTTGGTTAAGGTTTAGTTTCGATTTCATTTTTGGTTTGTTTTGAAGCTTAAGTTAGGTTTATTAATAGTTTAAAAATTTTGATTTTGTTTTTCACTTTTATTTTGATTTCATTTATCATTTTTATTTTGATATAAAGTTTCAAAATCCTAAAAAAAAAAAAAAAAAAAAACATTAAAAAATCTCTAAAATTATAAAAAAATCTAAAAAAAATTCCTAAAATTAAAAAAGATATTTCTAAAATTAAAAAACTTTGAAAAGTCATAACAACATTTTAAAAATCTTCAAAAAAATTTCTAAAAATTTTAAATTTGTGACTGAGGATTTAAAATGAAACAAATTAAGGGGTTTTTCGCTTAAACATTAAAATTTTTAATGTGGCTTATGGCCCATCAATTTTTTTTTTTATTTTTAAACCCGTTGATTTGTTTTACTTCATTAATGTTTATTGCCTAAATTAAAGTCCTTTGGTGTTTTTGATGTTAAATGCTAAATCTTAAATTTTATGATTCTTCTATGGGCAAGGTGCGATAAATCATATTGACTTTTGGAAAGGGTTAATTAAGTTCTAGATCTGGGTCATTAGTGAAAATCATTTTAAATCTAGAATATCTTGTGTGATGCAGTTTTGGGCGCTTATATTAATCACACTTGATTGTCACTGTTCGTCACATATTGGAAAAGTTATTCTGGATGACTTGTTTTCTTACTTAATCTATGGTTAATTCAAATTAAAGGCACTGGTCTTTAATTGTTTCTATCTTGTGACCGTGTCTTGTTTATGTTGGCGTTTAATCTATTCATCTGATTTAACCAAGATTCATTTAGATTCATCAAGTTGTCTGACATTAAAATCTCCTAGAGTCTGTTTTTCACAGGCTTTCTCATCCATTTACCTTAGGGACTACCCCCCTTGACTTGCCTAGGAGAGAGTCTAGACGGAGTGAGTAAGGATCAAGAGTGACAACCCTTACTCTGAGTGTTGTCGCGCTGCCTATACACTTTGTGCAACAACACATAGCACATGCCTATCAAAGTTCTTAGCTGATATTTGGTTTTAGAAAGTTTGTGTCACTTTGCAATGTTGAAAATGTAGTGATGGAAGGTCTTTTGGCTTGTGCCTTAGCCAGTGAAGACCTCGACTTAGTCTTTCTCTAGCATGTGTGCGAGTTCTTGAGATAGAATTCAATTTTGGTGAGTTTATTTCCAGTTTACTGGAATGATCATTAATATTGCATGTTTGTCAGAGTCTTCTTTAGTTGACTACAGGACGAGGTGGCAGTTACAAGTTTAGTTAGAATGAGTTAAGTCTTCGGTCTTGATTGGAGAGAGAACGAGTTAAGACTCCAGTGTTGATTAGAGAGAGAGCGAGCATAACTCTCGGTTAACTCGCAATCACAACTCGAACTTCTCAATTGAGCTAGGCTTTCTTGCATGCTCAAATTCTATCTAAAAGGAGGAGGATGAAGGCACAAGATCAATCATTCTTGAGAGATCAATTCTTTGTGTGGATTCCGTATTCTTGAGGAGCAAGTGCACATAGATTTAGTAGCACAATTGTGCTAGAAAATAGGGCTGCAAGTGCGCTAGAAAATAGAGCCTCTTGTGCCCTAGAAAATAGGGCCACAAGTGCGCTAAGAAATAGGAGCCTTGTGCACTAGGAAATAAGAGAAGTACACAAGGAAATAGGGGCTCCCAGTGCGCAAGGAAATAGGAGCAAGGGCACAAGGATTGTGGGGCGCAGGGATCAAGATTCTTAAGGCAAGTCAAGGCTATTCAACAAGAGAACAATTGTATTCTCAGAGATAGTTGTTGGTTGCAGTAGCAACGTGAATTGTAATAGATCCAATTGCTCAAGAACAATCAATAAAATACCACAACAAAGAAAGCAGGTTTTCCATTTTGGGTTTCCTGGGTAAACAAGCGTGTCACTTTGTGTGCATGTGTTTTTATCTTTGGTGTTTTTCTGCTGCTTACATATTGTCAAGAAAACCTATATCTTTGTGAAAGTAAATTTGGTTTCATTTTTCAGTTGCCTTGTTTGCAGTGATTCATCTAAGTAGTTGTAGGCTTTCAAGGAAATTTAACACGAAATGCCAAAATGCATGCTTTTTGTTTCTTTTTTGGTAGGTATGTTATGTCCATATGAGTAGGGGACAATTGTTCTTTATGAGATATTACAATGAGTAGAAGCATCTCACATGCTACATAAGATGCCCTTTGTCTAAGTCTTTGTGACTTGGGTGGCATTTATTTTGCCAAATTTTCCTAAGATATGTACCTAACACCACCCACACATATTGCCCCGTTTTCATGAGCACAATAACCTACTAGGGGCAAGTGTTTCCCTGCGGGGAATCAAACCTTGATGGGGTGAATAACATCCTTGCTTTACTGTCTAGGCAGGTCATCATTTAAAACAAATCACCTTTTTCACTTTCTCCTCTTTCTATCAAATAAATCATAGTTTTTGGGTTGACACAGTAGAGTGCACCTTGGCCTTAATTGCTATGCTCTAATTAAAAGTCATCTACCCCAACATTTTGAGCTTAATAGTGATTCGACCCACCAACATTCCGAGCTTGAAGGTCACTTTAGTATTCGATACAAACTAGCATATTTTGATTCATTTGATGTTAGTATCTTGAATTCTCCATATTCTATTAAGTATGCTTGGCATAATATTCTTATATAGTCTTGTAGTGTTGTAGCAAAAAAAGGGCTTGTCAGAGCGTAAATACCATTTTTTTCTAAAAGGGTTCTTAAGCACATCTATTTGCATTCTACATATGTTTATCTAAGGTATAAGCCTATGTAGGTCCAAATAAGCATTCTCAGATGGGGTGAAGGCAATAAGCTCCACTGATTACCCTATAGCTAATCCATGCATGCGATTATTAATCCCACATCAATCCAAGTATGAAAATGTTTGTATTTCAAAGTTCCTCTAATAGCTTCTATATGTGATGTAGATTTTAATTGGAGTCTAATTAGTATCTCCTATGGTGCATCTTTGTTGGTGGCCTTTACAACCCATTACATTCTAAAACCACCCTTGTGAATAAACTTCTATTATTGTAAGACTTTCTTTTTTCTCTAGGTAGTTATACAAAATCCATGCTACCAAGTATAAGATCCTTCCTACCCCTTTTCTTCCAACAGTTCTTTATGAAATCTCCTCTAGTTCCTATAGCCCTCGTTTGTAGGGCGAAGATGGTGGTAGAGTAATGACTTGCAACTCCCTTTATTTCCTCTAGAATTCTTAGTTTGTCTACTCGAGAGGGTCTTAAATTTTAATTAAGTCCTTTATAGAGTTTTCCGTCAAATATAGTCAATGCAAAGTTGGTATTGTTTGCATCCCTTACCTACAAGGGATGCTAACATAAGACAAGGATGCATCCATGTCCCTAGATCAAGACTTGGGACATTGTCTCTATTTTGCTGTCAAATCAAGTCAATGCAAAGTTGATAGTGTTTGCATCCCTTACCTACAAGGGATGCTAACATAAGACAAGGATGCATCCCATGTCCCTAGTTCAAGACTTTAACGTTGTCTCAAACTTTATGTTGATTGAATCTTCATATTACCCCCCCTGATATATGTTTGTGATGCAATGTTTATTATGCCCTTGACACAACACCATCATGTAAAACATATCAGATGGCCTTTTCATCAGGTCCTATGAGTTCAATGGGGTTAGTTGGCCCATATGCATTGGGCACCCATAATACTATTTCACTGTGTAGGCACTTTGACCATGATCTAGGGTTAGGATGAGGATTGCTCAATTTACTAATATAAATAGATGAGTTTTTATAGGACATGCTTTCTCGTATATTTTGCAAGTTTAAATTTTAGGGCAATTTATATTTATTTGGGTGGCAAGTTGCCCCCATCTGTATTTCTAGGCTGGGATTCTGTTGTCATTACGTGGAATCAATGTGCTTCTCTCAATGTTTTGTATCTTATATAATTGGCGATACTTGGATTTTTTGGTTAGAAATGCTTCTAGAAACAAGCTCTAAGGGATTGCATTGCAAAACATAGACTTCCTTTGGCTTAGATGGTATGCATATTTGGGATATCTTTTGAATATAACTATTTTTTGAACATTGCACATTATTTATGTGATTTTGGGTACATTTTGTTGTCATCTCGATTTTGTGCAATTTGGAGCACATCAAATGATTGATAACTAATGATTTTCATACTTGGACCTTCAAGGAGTACCATGTATTCTTGGATCTATAACTTTTGATTGGGTGATCCAAATTGAGTTCCACTTGATTTGTTGAAAAACAAAGATCTCATATTATTTTTGGTTGAGATTTCATATTTTGCAATTGTTGCCACAAAATTTGGCCGGTTTGGTGCAAAGCCTCATAGGGTAAGGGGCCAAACCTTATGGAAACAAATAGGAAGGGTTGCCACTATCACCTCGAGAACCTTCATCCTGCTCTTTAGTGGGATTTTATAATATTCCTAATGGAAATATTAAGTAATGACAACCATAAATTTCTTAAATGCAACAAAAAATCAAAACACCGCAAAATAACAACACATTAACAATTTATCCCCAAAGAAGTTGAGCCATTTTATTAAATATCATGTTAGGAGTACAATAGACAAGAACAAGTGCACTTGGTGTGAAAATTCGAGAATCCCATCCGAATCACCTATTTCATCGACTGATTAAACTTCTCCTATCTGTTAAATACTAAAACAAATTATTTACTATTTCCTACAACAAATATCAAAGCTAACACACTGTAGCCTTCACTTAATTAATTTGCCCAAAACAAGAACAGAACAAATAGAGAAAGATGCACAAGTGACAATATTTTTTGGACAAATGTCCCTGGAAAAACCTAATGCGAGAAAACCGGTGCAACAACTTTGAGGGTTTTTATTATTATGCAGTGGTTTTTGAATACAACTCTGGATGCCCTTCCAACAATCCAGTTACAGAGAAAATATATTGGCAGAAAAACTTAGTGAGATTACCTCACTCTACTCGGCAATTTGGGCTGTTCTGGCAGCTGAACCAACTGCCCCCGACTATCTCTGCGCTGGCCCTGCATCAGCCTCAACATGCTTTGCATTAGTCCAACTAGGAAACATCTGCCCTCTGGAGCAGTTTCCAACGCTCCCGGCTCAGAAATCTCAGCTCCCTGACAGATTTCAGATTTCTGCACTAGAATACTGCGCTGCTTCTGTGTGAGCCCTTCTGACTCTGTGTGGGCCCTTCTGGCCCAGCGTCAACCCCTGCTGGGTCTACGCTGCATCCTCCTGGTGTCTCTTTGCCTCTCTGCTACTGAGCCTGGGTCATGGAGAAGATACTCCAACCCAACTATTCCTGCCCCTCACTGCAAAAGCTCATTATCGAAAATCTTTCGGTAGCTGCTTTGCTTCAGAAAATCGACACTATGTGTGTCTTCCAAGTGACCCTCAAGCCTCTTTAAATAATTTCCTCATTGACATTCAATAACCCAAATTAGAAGCTAATCGATGGCTAAGATCATTTCTGCTTGATCCTCATCTTCTTCTAGAAGTTACACCCACAATTTATATTAATACCCTTTAATTAATTTATTTTCCTAAGTTGAGACTTAGGGTCCCATTAAAAAATAATTAATTATTTTAATACAACTGTTTCTTGGTGGAATTTCCCTAAACAATTTCTGGGTTCATTGGAATAATGTGCCTAAGCCTCCCTTCAGAATTTGAGACATAGAGCACATCCGATGCTACCAGAAATCAACACTCCCTCTTAGCGAGGAATGTGCTCTAACAATGCACCTTGCTGGAGCATCACACTGTTCTGTAACATCTCCCTCTGTGCTGCTAATGTCTGACATGCTGTGCACCAACCACTGCGCAAATGCTGCATCTGTACTGCTGTTGACCCTGCCACTATCAACACTGCATCCATATTGCAACTCCCTCTGAATTTCTGCATCCGTGCTGCTGATGGCACTGGCATTGTCAACTGCCACTGCACTGCAAAATGTTGCTGCTACTCCATTAACAACAGAAAAACATCCCAAATTACTGAACTAACTATATTCAATATGATACCACGTGAATGCTGGAGCTTGACCGCTGCTAGTCTCTACGATGACCCTCTGAATCTACTGCACTAGTGTTGACCTCTGCTCAGTGCCATCTGCACTGTAGCTAACTCTGCTCTGCGCTGCTCAAACTCTGGCGCTCCTAGCCACTGCAACTGTCTCTTCGACACCCCTCGGCGTCATCTAACACTAGTCCATCCTACTACTACAAAATTGGGCTCCCATAGCAAGGTATTGATCCAAGAGGTGGGCTCCTCAAGGATCCTGCCCATCTGTAGTCTGTCGAACTACATCGCCAAATCAGCACACCTCCCTCGTGGAGGTATCTTGGCTGTCATGGCGAACTCCTCTTCGATCTTTGCGGGCGCAACCTTCAGATTGTGTTTCTCATCTTTGTCCTTCCCGAGAGGACATTATGTAGCGTAGTGATCCATCTCACCACACTTGAAACACTTTATCTTTGAGACGTCCTTCTTACGTCTCCGCCGCTCCTGTTGTCCCTTCGATGCGAGGGCTGCAATTTCCTCCTTCTGCTTGGGCTTCGACCCACTACTGCTGTGTCTGTCAAGTTTAACCTTGACTAAGTCTCTACTCAGCTCCTCTTGTTTTAGAGCTGCCCACATCTCATCCCAATTCGACAAAGCTGCTCTGCCAAGGATACTCTGGACAAAGACTTGCCACTCATCTTAGACAGAATTGAGGTCCAGTCTAACCAACTCTGAATCTTGAGGTGTATGCCCCAATGGATCCACACGCTCCTCCTTCTGCATCTGAGCAGATCTTAGCTTTTGATCAAGGTACATCTTCCGCTGCTCGGAAGATCCCTGATATAGTGTAGACAATGCATCCCACATCTTCTTAGCAGTCCCTCTACTAGTGATGTGACAGACAACATGATCCTTCGCTCTGTCGAGAATCATTTTTTTTGCCTTTGCCATTTCAGCTCAGTACTTCTTCAACGGATCTGCATCTATAGGCACAACCACCACACTATGGACATATGTCTTGATGGCATGCTTATCTAGAAGGAACGACATTCTTGCCTTCTAGATGACGTAGTTGGATGCCCCATCCAACCTCTCCTAATCCCCCAAGCCACTGGTTGCCATTTCTGCGACAAGAACTGTCGAATTACCTCCTCTCTTCTGTACACAGCACTAGACTGGCCTACGTACTCCCTGCAGCTTGTAGATCTGCCTCTCTCCACTGCTGCTTAGCAAGTGAGAATTCAGACTCCTTGGCTGGATGTCCTCTGAGGAGAAATTCCCTCAACCGTGCTTCTTCCTTCTCCTCTGATGTCTTTCTGCCCAACAAAAAAGATTGCGTCCCACCAGCGCTTCTCACACCGAGGCTTCTGTGCTGCTCCCTCTACCCCGGGAAAAACTTGATCTAGAAGCCCTTCACTTCGTCGACTCACTTGGAGAGAGATTGCCCCGAAATTTCAGCCCTCCGGTTAGAACTGTGCAAACCCTCTGAGGTTTTGAACTGTTGCCTCTTGTAGCTTTTTCGAACTCCCTCTTATGCTCATCACTAGGTCTCTGGTACTGTTCTTTCTTGCTTCACCTGCAATCCTTTGATACCATGTGAAAATTCGAGAATCCTACCCGAATCATCTACTGCAACAACTGATTAAACTTCTCCTATCTGTTAAATACTAAAACAAATTATTTAGTGTTTCCTATAGCAAATATCGAAGCTAACACACTGCAGCCTTCACTTAATTAATTTTCCCAAAACAAGAACATAACAAATAGAGAAAGATGCACAAGTGAAACAATATTTTTTGGACAAATGTCCCCGGAAAAACCCAATACGGGAAAATCAGTGCAGCAACTCTGATGGTTTGTATTATTATGCAATAGTTTTTGAATACAACTCTGGATGTCCTTCCAAGTTCCGACAATCCAGTTATAGAGAAAATAAACTCGCAGAAAAGCTTAGTGAGATTACCTCACTTTACCCGACAATTCCCGCTGTTCCGGCAGCTGAAACAATTGTCCCCAACTATCTCTGCGCTGGCCCTGCGTCAGCCTCAACAAGCTCTACATCAGCCCAACTGGGAAGCGTCTACCCTCTGGAGCAGTTTCCAGCCCTCCTGACTCAGAAATCTTAGCTCCCTGGCCGATTTCGGATTTCTGCACTGGAAGATTGCACTGCTTCTGCATTAGCCGTTCTGGCTCTACATTAGCTCTGCGTGGGCCCTTCTGGCCCAACATCAACCCCTTCTGGGTCTGTGCTGCCTCGTCCTGGTGTCTCTATGCCTCTCTGCTACTGATCCTAGGTCATGGAGAAAATACTCCAACCCAACTATTTGTGCCCTTCACTGCAAAAGCTCACTATCGAAAATCTTTCAGCTGTTGCTTTGCTTTAGAAAATCAATTCTCTGAATTCTCTCTGTGTGTCTTCCAAGTGACCCTCAAGCCTCCTTAAATAATCTCCTCGTTGACATTTAACAACCCAGATTAGAAGCTAATCAATGGCTAAGATCATTTTTGCTTGATCTTCGTCTTCTTCTAGAAGTTACACCCATAGTTTATATTAATACCCTTTAATTATTTTATTTTCCTATGTTTAGACTTAGGGTCCCATTAAAAATAATTAATTATTTTAATACAACTGTTTCTAGGTGGAATTTCCCAAAACGATTTTTGGGTTCTTTGGAATACATCTACCTAAGCCTCCCTACAAAATTTGAGACTTAGAGCACATTCGATGCTACCAGAAATCAACACTTGGGCTTGACAAAGGCAAGATAGACAAATTCCAAGTGAGAAAACAAGGTGCCCAGATGATGGGAAGTGACTTCTCCTCTATGCTCTGCGTCACCCTTGAAATCTACATTGCTGGCTCGAAAGAAATGGCTGCTAGGGCCTCCTCCGGTGCTTAGAAAATTCCAAGAAATTAACTCTGGGCTCTCCTCCAATAACCCACAAAACCCCAAGAAGGAATTCGCCAAATGTTGACCTCGGAATTTCTGCCCAATTTCCCCTAGGTCCCCCAAGTGCTGGCTAAGTTGGGACCCCTGTTTGACCCCTCAAATCTGCCCATAAAATTATTCCAAATTAATCTTGGCCTCTCCTCAACAAACTCAGAAAAACCTAGAAAGGGTTTGCCCTAGATTTGACGCTCCAAAATTGACACCAAAATGCTTGGCCCTTTTCTACTGCTGGAAAATGTCGTCTGTGATAGTGGGAGCATTTTCTGCTCCTCAAAGGCTAAGAATTCTCTTCTAATTCCCCTCCAATTAAACCTTAAACAATTCCAGCTCCTTAATCCCACTCACCGAGCCTCCCCACAAATAGCGCCACCACCCCTTGCGCAGTCCTAGGGAAAAAGACGCAAGCCCAGGCACACCAATTCGTTCTACTGAGAAAAATCATCTCTGCTCCTGGAAATTCCCTCCTTCCTACAAGGATTTGTGTGAGGAAACAACCCAACACAACAAATCTCTTCTCTCCGGCACAACACCACTCCAAGCCTTGCGTAGCTCCTTTTTTTGTGTCCCACTGGTGCCAGGAATTTGTGCTATTGCATTGTATCCTCCCAGCTACCAAAGAAGAGTAGAATTTGCCTCCCTAGAGTGGCACTCGTGGTCCACTGAAGAAGAGGGTGAGATTTCCCCTTGGAAACCTGTGGTGCTAAACAACACTCGTGACTCAGCTAAACAGCGTGAGCAACAATTTGTAAAATGAAAAATGATCAAAATTGCTCTATGCTACCTTCAACCCCCTATTGATAATTGTTGCCTCCTTTTTCCTTGTGGATCCCTTAGCCAACTATTTCTACCCCTCTTCCCACACAATTGACTTTTCCTCCAAGGGGTGCGTAATCCATAAGGGGTGGCCCCCACATTCCACTAAAGTTGGAATTTTGGATTTCTCCTAAGTCCCACGTACCCAAAATGTCTCCAATGCCCAAATTACAAAATTGTGCTAGGCTTAGCACTTCCCCAATAAACTCCATTAATCTTATTAAATGAAAAATCAAAATTGGGGATATTACAGATTTAAACCACAAGAGAGGCTTTCCTAAATCACCTAGAATGATACTTTAATACTAAGTGTTAATTTTAGGATAACATGTTCTTTTCTTAGAACAATTGCTTCATATTAGCCCAATTATTAAACCATTAGCAATCACGTGAAACATTATCATATTGACAGTAACTGAAGAAAGAACATGTACAATAAATTACGAAGACAAGCCAAGACAAGAAGACACAATAATATGGCTCAATCCAGGGAAAAAACCGTGATCAAATCTTCTTATTATTAATATCAAGTGTTCAACAAAGAGAGAGTACAATAACTTAAAGTCAAAATGACTTGCCAATTTGAAGATCCAATCTTAGACATGAAGATGGCTCAAAACGCTGCAATTCTAGCACTTTGTCAATGGTAGTTACCCATGGTCTGGTTAGGGCTTCTTACAATATACTGCTGTCTTGCTCAACTCTTCCAAAACACCTTCTTTTAAGTGCGGCTTACTCTGGAACACAAGGAGCTGCCATTCGCTGGTCTTTAAGGCTGATCTGGGCTAGTTTCAACCCTCAAGCTTACCTCTAAAACCCTCTTGATGTCTGTGACTTATCTGAGCAGTCTTGTGACCTCAGAACAAGCTTCTTTAGGCTTGCTGCTTACCCGAAACAAACTCCTGGGGCTGCGACCCACCTGCACAAGAGGAACTCCATACAAGACAACCCTAAATATCTTCCAAACAACCCTCAGACCTGCGGCTACATTCTTGTTGGATCTCGGTCAACAAAGGATGATAAATACTGCTTAGAATTTTCCTTAAGCCCTGTAGCTTACCCAACAAAAGAATCTCGACCTTTTTGTAGAAGAGAGACCCAAAAACAAATATCCCTTCATCCTCCTCCAAAAGCTCAACTGTCTCAGACATAAGGAAGCCCTTTTCGATGTATCAAATGATGCTGGAGGACACCTCTATTTATATAAACTGGATAGGGTCAAGAGACATGTCGGTTGGGCTTTATGAGCCTACATGGAGTAGAGGCCGACCTTGACAATTTGCATATGAGAGGGCATAAATTCAAAAACACATTTCTCCTTATCCCAATTTGATGTTCTTTAGATTGATTTTGGTCTTCTCGAAAAGAGGAATTTAATGCAATAATTATCTTCATCAGATGAGTTGTCCAAAGTAGAATTTGGCCCAAGTTTCCAAATATGACACTCCCTCTCAACTAGGGAGAACTCCACCTGCCAATCCATCCATCATTATGCCATCCTGTCATCATGTACCATCTCTGCATCTCGACTCAACTCTGCTGAACACTGATATAGATAACGAAGAAGAATTGATCGAGAGTGAGTCACAAGACCTTGCCACTCTCCACTAACAAAAGTCAGTCCACATATCCAGGAGTCGAATCCTAATTGGACTTGATCCCAAGTGATCAAGTTGTTTGAACATCATGCATCCTATACATAGGGAGTATGACAGTACACGATGTGCCCATCAGTAATGCTATGGTCCCTATCCATTTTTCCCAACTCATTGGCTAGATGAGAGGTACTTCCCATGTGTCCCAGACTACATGGGTAGGATGATGCAGGAACACCAACAGGGAAAGAATATATCACATGCTGCTCACAATCACACATAGGGAAAGGAGAAACCACATCCTACAAACACATGTCACAACCACATGTAGGGAAAGGATAAATCGCATCCTACACACACGTCACAACCATATGTAGGTAAAGGATAAACCACATCCTACACGCCAAACCACTAGGAGTAAGGAAAGGATGAACCACGTCCTACATGCATGCTAACCATCAATAGTAGAAGGATCCTACACATGGGGAAAGGATGAACCACATCCCACCGACATGTTAACCATCAATCGCAGGGAATGAGCATCCTGTTGAAGAAAGTGTAACTAGGTTTGGTATTTACAAATGTAATTTTGACTTTGTACTTGTCAAGAAAAAGAAATATTATTTTTAAATTATGAGAATGAGTTTCTTGCTCATTTCATAGGTCTAAGAAAATCAGAGTCAAAGAGCTCTTCTTGAGCATATATGTAATGTCTACCTAGTGACTAGATTAGCCCTCCAAGATTAGCACAATCCTCATGAAGAAGATAGCAAGCAAAATGATAAAGGGAGATGTAATGTCAGCCAAAAAACGATTTAAATAAGCTAAAGAATGTCATTTCGTCTCAATAAAAGGTAACAACACTTCACATATCACGTCAGCTCAAATATAGAGACCTAACTACTATATATACACAGTTAGGGTTACCATTGGAAAACAAGATTTTGCATTTTCTTCTTTGAAATTCGGATGGGTGCAGTAGGTACAGGAATCTCGGACCAATGCAGCAGAGAAGAACTCAGATAGAGATCTGCATTACAGGAGATTTGCATTACAGGAGTTAGGATTTTGATATTTCGGGTAAGTACAGACATCACTATAACTTCAGATAGGTACAGGAAGGCTCAGTCTTGGATGCCTTTGAAATTCCATGGACAATTACAGTGAGGAAAGATTGCAGTCTCATCCTCCTTGGTGATGGCAATCTCAGCATACCTGCAATCATGATCTCAATACAAGGAAAGCAGTGATTGTCTCGGTGTAGCAACAATAATGAAGGTCTCAATATTGGTTATTGTCTCAACCTACTAACATAGTGAAGCAGCCTCACTATCTCGGCATATGTGTGAAGAGAAGGATCTTGAAGTGACACTCTGTCTCAACAAGTATTCTGGAAGGAGTAATGATCTTGCTCTAAATGCCTCAGTATATAGATCTCAACTTCATGGTAAAGGTCTCAATGAAGGAATAACACTGATCTTAGTAAAAGTGCAACAATATTCTCTGTGAAGGTGCAACAAGGTGTAAAGATCTCAGTGATACAATGATGATGACTTCGGTGTACCGGCAGTGATGACTTTAGTAGCAGTGATGATGATCTCAGCCATGACGAAGAAGAGGGTTGGTGTCTTGGTCTTGGAGTGGCATAATAGGTCAAGGGTCATGGTCTTGGTATTCATCAAATGGAATCTCTGTAAGAAGAGTTGTGTGCGGGTTTTCCTCTCCAAAAGGGAGAGGTTTTTGGCCCTGGCCAAACATCTTGTGTTCTTGTCTCTTCGGTTTTGGTGGCTATTTGATGAAATAAGAAACACACACTCTAATAATGTCAAAGAGAAGATTGTTCTAAGAAGAAAAATTAAAATGCCTCACAAATAGTTATCAAGTTAAAGAAGAATCACATCAATCCTACTTGCCCTAGATTCTTCAACACATCCTACATGTGAGGAAAGGATGAACCACATCCCACTGACATGTCAACAGATGCCTATACGCATCTCTCACTGGGGTAGCCGCAGGAGAAGGTGAACTACTCATCCTGCTCATATGCCATAGGAGAAGGTGAACTACTCATTCTATGCATATGTCATCAATAGTAGGGGAAGGTGAACCACTCAACCTACACACATGAAAACCATGATAGGGGAAGCTGAACCACTCACCCTATGTGTCATTCATCATGAAGTATCACAGGGGAAGGTGAACCACTCACCCTGTACCTAGCATGCCTATAGGAGAAGGTGAATTGTTGAAGTTTTTAATTTTCCTTAGTTAGAAACCCTTCATGCACTTTTTCTGATTTATTCCTATCTACTTGTTATTTTTTCTTTAAAAAGTTATTTACAAAGTAAATACTGAAAATAAACACCTCAACATATTACAGATCAACAACTAAAAAAAACAAGAACAAACACACCACATGACACCATTATTTTTGGACCAATGTCCTTGGAAAGACCCAATGCAGGGAAACCGGTGCAGCTATCTGAGGGTTTTCTTATTAAGCAATATCAGAGTACAATCTAGGTGCCGAAACTGGCCTACCCAATAGAGAATTTCCTTAGCAGCTATACCTCACAGTTTGAGAGAAATCTCCTGGCTGAAACCTTGGAAAATCCTTCTGGCAGCTCCTTAGCACTAAATTGCTCTGCAACCCTAGCGCCTACCCAATCTGGACTGCGTCAGCCTCTCTCTGTCTCAGGCTGGCCCTGTGTCAGCCTTTCTTGGCCTGCGTCAGCCCCAGGAGGCCCTGTGTCAGCCCTAGGAGGCCCTGTGTCAGCTATGGGAGCCTCTGCGTCAGCTGCGCTAGCCTTGCCTCTGCGTCAGCTACGCTGGCCCTGCCTCTGCGTCAGCTGCGCTGGCCCTGCCTCTGCATTAGCTGTGCTGGCCCCGCCTCTGCGTTAGCTGCGCTGGCCCCTCTAGTGCTCTGTGCAGCACTTGGCTGCCTTTGCGTGGCCCTGCTAGCTCTCTGTCACCCTCCTTGGCTGCTACGCTGCTCTCTCGGCACAATCTCTGCCTTCTCTGTACTTAATGCCCCTTAGTTGCTCTCCCGATCACTGATTCTATCTCTCTTAGAAAACCTGGCTCTAAGGAATAGAATGGCTGATCATATGGTGTGCTTCTCCAAGTGACCCTCAAGCCTCCTCTTATACTTTTCCTGTTGACATCTCAATGGCCGAGATTAAGTCCCCAATCAACGACTAAGATTAGATCTGGCTTGATCCATGTCTTTTGGACCATTCTAACACAGATTCATATTAATACACATTAATATTTTAGGGACTCCATAAAAAATATTAATTATTTTAATATTTGATCTGATTAGAATCTGCCCAAACCCTTTCTGAGTATTGGAGATCTCATGTGCCCCAACCTCTCCACCAAATTTCGTGGTTGGAGCACATCTGATGCTACCCCAAATCAACAGTCTCTCTTAGCGAGGACTGTGCTCTAGTAATACTCCTCACTGAGTATTACTTTGATCATCCGACATCGGTACCTGTGCTGATCCTAGGCCTTCTTGCCCAACATCCTCTGCACTGCTGCCTCCTGTACTGCTGCCCATGGTTCTACCACTGCCACTGCTACATCTGTACGATAACTCCCTCTGCATCAGTGCTGTTGCTAGTCCTTTCTCCTAGCACTGCAGCCGCACTGCACCTCCTCTCATCAAGCTACATTGTGCTGCCCATTGCTGCATTGCAACTCAGTTACTGAGAAGTAAGTAACTGATCCTCCAACTGACCTTCCTGTTGGGCTAGAAACACCCTCTGATGCTGAAGCTCCCTTTGCTACTGACAAGTGCTCCCTCTCTGACCTCTGCACTTCTGCAACAACTCTCCTGCATCTCTCACTGTTGCACACCTCTCTGTGTCTTCCTGCACTGGTGCAATACTCTTGTGCCTCTCGCAATACTCCTGCGCCTCTCGCATTGCTGCAGCCTGCTAGCTCTACGCTGTCTCGGGAGTCTTGCATTGTAGCTCTCTCTGCCGCTCCATCTGCATCCATCTCTACCCACTCAGCCAACTCTGCTACTCCTCTTCGGGGCTCCCGTAGCAAGGTTTAATCCAAGAGGTTGGGTAACTCAAGGATCCTGTCCCTCATCGCCTGTAGTTCGCCTAACTACAACTCGATGTCTCCCCACTTCAGCTCAAGTGGTGCGTGTGCACTCATGGCACAATCATCGTCTGCCAAAACTTCCTTCTTTGCCCATGCTGGCACTGCTTTAGTCTCGGAAGACTCTCCCTTACTCTTCTTCCTTGGGCACTGGGTCGCATAAGGACCCATCTCCCCACAATGGAAGCACTTGATCTTGGAGAGATCTTTCTTCTTTCGCTTCTTTTGCTTTCCCTCAAATGCTAGGGCCACATCCTCCTCCTCCTGCTTGACCTTGATCCCTTTGCTGCTGCTACCTGTCTTTGACTGCTGTCTGATCTCTTCCTGGCGCAGAGCTGCCCACATCTCGTCCCAAGGTAGGAGAATCCCTCTACCCAGGATCAATGTTGCACAAAGCGGAAGTGAAGCGGAAGCGTTTTTTGGAAGCGGGGACGCCGAAGCATCATTTTCCAAAAACCTAGGAAGCGAAGCGTTCGCGGAAGCGTCTGCTATATATATATTTTTATATTTTTTTGCATTTATACTCAAAACAAACATCCCAAATACCAAATTAATTGTAGAAGACATGAAAACATGCATATTTTTGCATAAATC